>JAVQJL010064983.1:0-10941 GCA_036024295.1 Nannoperca obscura | reverse complement strand
GGTTTCTGTTAGAAACATAAAGTCCAGCTTATGCTCACAGATAAAGTCATTGATTAATAAACTTTTGTTTTGCAGAGATCTGACATTTAGTAGGGCAACGTTTAGAGTACAGTCTGTATTACTTGCAACAGATTCTGTATGTTTGGGAATAGGTATCAGATTGTAAGGGTTTACAGAACGACATGTTAGAATTTTTCTGACTCTACGTCTAGCTAAGACACATATGTTTGAGGTTGTTATGTGATAAACAGCAGATCCCAAATCCTCAGTATTAACAATACCGATATTGCCGTCACTAAGGAGGCAGGGACCTTGGACACATCAGTTTCTCTTGATGTTGGTGGTGTTATCAGTGCAGCTGGAGATGCTGCCTGTGTTTGCTACCGTCAATGTGCGATGAGGGGGGGAGGGGCGAGTTGGGGTTTGACTCGGGGAGATGTTGTGGGGTGTAGTTGGTGGTGTAGTGATGGCTGGATGTTGTATTAAGCCTCGTAAGGGTGGGCGTCGCTGTAGGGGCTGCAATGGAGTCATACCACCTATCATGCGTCTGTCATCCAGTCTGAGTAGAGGAGAGGCGGAGGACAGGAAGGAGGGCAGGGGGTGGTGTTTGGGGGATGGAGAGGTTGAGAGAAGGGAGTGCAAACTGGAGGGTTCAGGAAACTGGGATGTGTTCAGCTGGGTGTCCTTGGTCGTCTCGCAGGGAGTGTTATCCTCTTCTCCCTCCTGGTTCTTATCTCCAGAGAGTTGTTTCATCTGAGTTTCCATGTCAGCAACTCTCTGGCTCTGAATCACTGAATGATTATCAAGCTTCACTCTTACAGGCAGATTGTTAGTTCGGTGCTGAAGGCCAAACTTGAGATTGTGCAACAACAATTTTTCACCATACCTGTTTGGATGAAATCCATCTGCCAGAAACAGGTGTTTTATGTTCGTCTACCCATCAAAAAAGATCACTACATAGATATAAGGATAAAATCATAATTAAATGTGTTAGGACATGGGTCTGTGTGCATATATATGTATATTCCATATGTACGGGAAATGATCCCCATGCTTCCAGTTATGGTGTCTGTGACTCCCTATACTCAGAAATCAGGTAACTTGACACCCCAGCTATCGAGCCAGCATCTCTCTGGCTTTGCTAAAGTGAACAAGCTTGAGATAGTTAAACATCTGAGTGCCCCTGAAACGTATTGCTTGTGGTCGACAACTCTTCTCTCTCTTCTATCAAACAGATGTGACTCACAGAGTGCCTGCCAACATGCTAAACAACCTTAAAAAAGTTTTCTGCTAGTTGTATTAGGACACTAAGCTAACACTAGGCTGGTATTAACCAAGGGGTTGCTGATGTTCGTTGTCCCCGCCATTCTCAAAGTGCTGGTGCAATACGTAAAGTATAGCAGGACACTTGTGAGTCGTAGCATTTCTATGCCATTAGATGGCTATAATAAGTATGTTGTATGGATTGTTATATCATGCCTGCACATACCATAGAAGCCCATTGCTGCTTTTTTGGAGTAAAATGAGCTCTTCTGAAGCTAGAAGAAAACAGGGAGTGTTCAGGGCCCTGGCAAGTGCCGCTACCTTTCCGTATTCTTAAGCCTCCAGCAGACTGGCTTCATATTAGCCCCCTTCCTCACCTCACTTCAATGTTAGAGGGGAAGGAAAATGGAACAATTAATTTTTCCGTGGGCAGTAAATAGCAGGTAGCAACTCTTTACCCTGCTGTTTTGAGGTGGTTATTGGCAGGGCAACCAAGGCTCTTGAGCTTTCCCTCCATGCAAACCTTACAACACTCCCCAATTTGTTCGAGGATGATGTGGAGCCAAGTGGAGCCAACCATGCACAAGTGGTCTGCATCTTGTAGAAGATGCTCAAATGCATTGTAGAGAGCAGTTTACTTATGGGCCGCTCCCTCTAGTGGATAAGGGCCCTTCATCTCCGCAAGACCACCTGCCCTCGCAGAAACTACAGGATAATGGATGACCTGCTTGCTTTGCTGCACAGAGCTATGGCTACACAGACCCCTGTGGTTAATACTGGGGCCATTCTGCCCCTCTACCTATGTCACCTGTCCCATCAGTTGCAGGAAGTGTCTGAGGGTTCCAGTCTTGTGGGTGAGCTTCAGATGACTTTCTCATACCTTTCTTCTGTTATGAAGGAGAAAACAGAAGATGCAGGCAGTGCTTTGGCACCCTTTTGGTTGTAAGATACTACCTGAGGCTGTCTAAGTCCCAGCACAAGCAAGGAATTTGGAAACTTTTATTGAAATTGCCAGTGAAACATTTGGACCAGATTTAATTAAGCTGTTGCAATGTAACTCGCTGCTGTGAACAAGAGGTTTCAGGTAGCCTTTATAGGTGTGCCAAGTGCTCAAGGCAGGTAAGAACATCTGTACCTCAGTTGACACCAAAGGTCATGGCATGGGGACCAGGGGAACTCAGGCCCCTTAAGTCATGCCTTATTGTACATTTGGCAAACATAATACATTAAATTATTTATTTCTTTGTGGTTAAAACATTGGGTCTCATGCAAGAATGTTTTCTTCTTATATTTGTTCTTGCAGAAAGCAATAAAGAAATCCTACGGAGGATTTATGAAATGTGTGACAGCCAAGTCTGTTCTTACCCCGCTGAGTATGTTGCTAAATTGTGTTTGATCTTAAATTGGATCCATGTGCCAGGCAATTTGCGATCAACATAGGGAAATACCCCAATAAACCTATATAAGGGTAGCAGACATGCTTTTCATAACAGGCTTCAGTATTAGGTGGTGGCTGTGGCTCAGGAGGTAAAGCGGCTCATCTATTAATCCCAGCGGTGGTTCAATCCCCAGCCCCTCGTGTCCACAGTGTTTTTGCACTAGACACTGAACCTCAAGTTGCTCCAAGGCCAGCACCTTGCATTGGTGTATGAATGTGTGTGCGAATAGGTGAATGAGACCAATCTTTAAAACGCTTTGGGAAATTTACCATTAACCAATGGTATAGTCAGTTTCTGGTTACAGGCCACCTCCTGTTGGGTCTGACCACCTAAATTAAAACTATTTATATTGAAATGAGACATATTGTCAGGTAACGTAGAAGGTACTCAGGAGCATACACAAAAGTCATTTTAAAAAAGTTTAACCAGCAACTCCAGGGCAGAGGCAGAAATCTGAAACAGGGACAATATGGCAAGCCTTTTTAACATTTAATCAATAGGGATGACTAGTAGCGATTCATTTCTCACTAGTAAGATGGTAAGATTGTTAATTAAAGATATCTATAAAACAATTTTGACACTACAAATATATTTTCACATGTAGAAATTACATTTTGACTATTCAAAACTGATTTACAGATATCTTTAATTTAATTATAGATATCAAATTCCTTTTTCACTAGTAAGAAAAACCATTAGAGATATATTATCAGGAACACAGTGAGGACCCACAGAGCAGACTCAACACGGGTGACTGTTTAGAGGTTTTATTAACCCAAACGCAGGTTAAATACACAAGGCAGAGGTATCCAGAGGGTGAGGCAAAAACGATAACTGGATAACAAAAAAACTGGATAACAACACACATGGCGAAGATTATCTGGCAAATTAAAGGGTGGAAACACTTAGACTATAAAGGCTGGGTAAGTGATTAGGCACAGGTGAAACACATGAGGTTGATTAACAGGCAGATACAGACAGGAACACAAGGATGAAAACAAAACCCTAACAAAATAAAACCGGAAACACAAGACACAAAACCACCCAGATCATGACAGGAACACACATTGGACTTAGATACCATACTTGATCAAAAGTTAGGTTTAAGGAGAAACATTTTCTTTAGATTTTAAGGTCATGTCTGTCTGCCTGACAGATGAATTGCAGGAGTTTTGTTAGGTGAAGTGGAAACACTACATTTACTACAGGTGTGAGTGAGTTTGTCTTGTCCAGGGTGAACACTGCCTCTCGCACAGTGCATACTGGGATCGGCTCCAGCCGTCAATGATCCTGCAAAGAATAAGGGCTATCGAGAAATGGATGGATGGATGTAGTAAATATCTATACAGATTTAATGACATTTAGGCTATGAATAGAGCCCGAAGCTAAAGGCACCCATGCATAATTTTGAGCACCGGCAGGGAAGTTAAACTATGAGATGACAATATTGGGATAATAAGGCATAATGGGTTAACACACTAACATTGTCGTGATGGACAGTCTGAAAGAATCGAGATATTGTCTTTTTGATTCCACACATTCTTCTTCCTTGTCAAAACTTTGTGCCTGCATTACCCACAATGCAACTCAACCACCGACAGTTCATTCAGAGATTTGGGTGTGATATGCTAGTAGCGGCTAATGTAGCCTCAAGCCTTTGGCCTCAAGCAGAGACGAAGAGCAGGCAACAAAGGTCTGGGAAGCTCACTTTATACTTTTAAATGCAAGGTACAATAGTCCTGGCACCAAAACGTCCAGGACCACTAAATAACCTTTTTTTAAATCATGTAATCTCTTTGAGATCAAGATCTTTTTTTTGCAAGAGAGACCCACGTACAGCAGAGCAAAAACAACCACTGGTGGCTGAGGCAGATATATTTGTATTGTTGTAGTATTTTAGTAGTATAAGTATTTTACTTCTGTCTCTTAACACCCTCTCTCTGTCCATGTCACCAACAATATCTATTTTTTTTAGATGTTGGTTTCCTAAGGTATTTTGAATTGTGGTCCATAGGGTTTGGACAGGATTCAAACAGCCTCTCCGGCAACACATTTCGCACAACTGTCTATTTTGTAAATTTCTATATTTATCTATTAAAATAGTTATCATAGACATAGTATTAGTTATAATAGGCAAAATAAATAAAAGCTCATAGAAGTTTTTCTCTTTGAGAATTGTATAAAATTCTGGATTATGGGTATTTTAACTGCAGGGCTAAAAAACATGCGCCTATGGAAACATTAACCTTATGCAAGCTTTCAGTCTCTTACATTCCAAAGATAAGATAAAATAGAACTGTGCCAACATAACCTCACCTAACCAATAAACCCAACTCCTAAAGCTAAACTGACCCTGTGAAGAAATATACATGTTTGGGGTACAAGAACACACAGACATACATAGCCAGTACACAGAAACACACACTCTCACACAGACACAGTGATCAAAGTAAACAGTCGGTAGATGCAGAATGGCTCTGTGGAAAGGCAGACCTGGTGTGACGAAATTTCGGGAGAAGAGTGAGTGAGATGAAATCAAAGAGAGGAAGAAAGACTAACAGAGAGACAACAAGAAAATAGAAGAGATAGCAACTGAGAGAGGAAGAGAGTGTTGTTTATATAGCATATTAGATGTGCCTCTCCATGCTGGGCCGAACAAAGCAACTGAGTAATACACACACACTCCCTGCGAGTAACAACCAAATGGAGAGAGACCGAGTGAATTGAGGCCACGAGCTTGGAAAGAGGCTGCTTATGTTTGTCTGCATGCAAGGCTACAGAGATGGCATCTCTTTTCTGTACAAACATTACATTACATTACATTTAGGCATTTAGCAGACGCTTTTATCCAAAGCGACTTCCAAAAAGTAAGAGTTTTACATAAAGTGCATAGAATCATGGGCGAAAACAACAAGATATCGTATCGAATAATGAGTGCTGGTGATGAATCACAAGTGCTATAGGTAAGTACATCACTGTCAGTGGCAAAAGCGAAGAGAGCATTAAATTCAGAAACAGATTATTTCCGTTCATTATCAATCACAGTACAATCAAGCTAGACAACAATTCGAATATAATATATCACACGATATGCTGTACTTTAAGGAACCAATGTGTCACATTTTGTTGTATTCCCGGAACAAATGAGTCTTTAGTCTATATACAACAAAATAGATTGTTCATCAATGACCAGACCTTCATCATCAATGTAAAAATAATAAACACGCGGTTAACATTGGGAAGTGGTCGCAGTTTGGTTAGGTTTAGACACCAAGAGTACTTGGTTAGGTTTAGGAAAAGATTATGATTTGGGTTACGTGACTCACATAACTCATGTACATAACTTAATTTACGTACCTAAGTCAAGGTTGACTAGTATCACACAGGACATGAACAGATGAGATCTCTCGGGTGAAAGTCCTGCATTGTTGGACCCATCCATCCACCCTGACCTTCCTTCTTTATACTACCTCATCAGACTTGACAGTCTTGATGTTAGCTATGTTAATGCCATGGATGTATTAAAGAGAACTGGGCACCACGTTCAAAGATGCCGCCTCATTCATTCCTTTGAAAGTTGCTCACTGACATAAACTCTGGTAAAGTACTGAATAATTACACTGTAGTTTGTGGGCTGTAATCTAAAGCATTAACCAAAAAATCAATACAACAGACCCTAACCCATAAGTTCATCACAGGTTAGTCTTTGCATCATGTGTAAAGGCTGTCTTGGATTTAGTTTTAAATTATTTTAATAATAACAACAAAATCCACCTCATTAGAAACACTGTTTATTTAACATGAATCAGGCCACATGAATGTGCAAAAAAAGGAAAAAGCACAACACAGAAGACCAGAACCAAAGGGATTAACACAATCCTCAAAAAATGTAAATATAATTGTGACTATTTCCTTTCAGTTTAATCCTATGCCAATTCATAAATACCAGAAATACCTTTTTAATAATTCACTCTATAAACCTGTATAATCCATTACTAAAGGTCTTTCAAACTTAAAATATGATATGATATATCCCCCATAATAATGACACAAAAATATATTCAACACTGTGGTTTTTTCAACAGCCCAAACAAGTATTTGTATCCAAAGATGGTTTTAAATATTCGCGTCAGCATTGACACCTTAACAAAGGCATTCTAATTATTGACAAAGAATGAGGGGGTCTTGATTTTCTAAGAACTCTTTTCTTTGGGAACAGCTCTAATGAGCACCTTCTAGCCACAATTTTATTTTTAAACTTGGCTTTTTGTTTCTCTCACTCAAAAACACATTTTCCGGTGTGCAAAAAACAACAACAACTTGGAGTATGCGTTGAATAATGTGTGTGTATTCAAAGAAGTGAGATGCACTGTGGGGCCTAAGATCTTCGTGATTAAAATAGATCAACTTGTCAAATTAGAATCTCCAAAATGGCAACAAAGAAAACAACCACTCTTTCAACACCAAGTTGCACAATGTAATGGCTACAATAACTACAGACAAGACAATGTTTCTTCCATTTTTATGTCTGTCTTTTCACCTTCAGGCTGTCAGCAGAACCATTTTTCTGACCTCCAGATTATTATTCTTGAATTCCAGACTGGCTGGGGAGGGGGGAACTGTAAGAGAAATAGTCACCCCTCCCCCAGCAAACAGCCTTGATGTGCCTTGAGCAAGACACAATCCGAGAATTACTCCACTTGAGCTGCTCAGGAAACTTTGGTCGTACTTGGCAGCTCCCAGTGGAGTAAATGTGTAGCAGGTTCAGATTTTATTCATCCTTTAAAATAATGCACAAACACATGCACACACAAAACTACAAGCTCACACACGCACAGCATTGTCCTCTTCACGCTATTCCCGTGCATGACACTGAGTTAAATAGAATCTTTAATGGTCTTCAAGGGTCATCGGTGGCTGGCTGGACGCGATAGCATCAGTGCTGCAGCTATGACACCACTGGGACGACTGGGGCGGCAGAGGAATCAGACTGGGATAATATGCCTGCAGGACTGACACTATCAGCAGGCTCATCTCAGCTGAGAATGAGATCCCTCTCACGACCTTCACCAGATCTTTATCACGCTTGGACAAAAAACTCAGTTGAAGTGTGTGGATTGGCTGTCGTGTGAGTGTGTCAGTGAATGTAAAGTTATGTGTGTGTGTGTGTGTGTGTGTGTGTGTGAATTGCAGAGATTGTTCAAGGAAGGCTGCCAAAGGATTTTGAGTGTGTATGAATGTGTGTGTGGCAGGCCGATATAGTTTGAATGCTGTATTTGTCCTCCACACTCTAATTGCCTCATTTCTATCACCACAAGAAAGTTGTGGCCCCAGAGGCATCAACAAATAGAAATCTCATAATGTTCTTACCTAATACTACATGTAAGTATAGAAATGTAGATAGTGATGGTTTTCTGTGCTGAGGTTTAAAAGAATTAGTTCAGAACCTTTGGAAATAAGCACATTCACGTAGCACTGAGATGAGAAGATCAATACCACTCTCGTCAATACGCTAAATGTCAAGATAAAGACAAGAGACTGTTAGCTTAGCTTAGCATAAAAACTAGAAGCAGGAGGAACTGTAACATTTGCATTTAACATTTCCGCCTTTCAGGTCACCTATTTCGGGCTGGCTGGAGATATGATAATAGGAAACTGTCTGGAGAATAATGGCAAACCAAATGGCAAAGCAAATTAACTTGAGAGGGTTGAGTAGCAAGTATGGATTTGAGTCACTTGCCATTAAACATGTTGACTTAGGTGAGTGTTTTATTCAGTATTATAAGGTTAATTCATTTTTTTTGCAGAGAGTTAGATGAGGAGATCGATACGCTGCACTTGAAGCTAATGCCAGGCGCTGGTTAGCTATTAGCATAAAGACTTAAGGCGGGGGGTAAACAGCCAGCCTGGCTCTGTAAAAATCTGCCTTTCAGCGCTTGTAAAGCTCACAAATGTACACGTTATATGTAGTTTGTTTATTTTGTACAAAAACTGAAAGGTAAAACTGACACTACTTAAGTTACTTAAGTTGTAGTGCTACAGGTGTGTGCTTTCTCTTTGCTAACAGTCTAAATGCTAGTCTAAGCTAATCTGCTGCCATCTCTCGCTTCATATTTAACAAATTCCTTTTGAAATATCTTTGTTTAATTATTTATGCGTCAAAACTAAATTCCATTCACCTCCATTATATTGAGGTGGCAGCAGAAACCTTAGAGCTGGAAATTCTGGCAGGAAAACATGTAACAATCTGGTTGCTACTAGGAGTAAGTGGACCAGAATGTTTTTGTCATGTCGGTGAACTGACCCTTTTAAATGAATTGTGAATCCAAATGAACTTCAGTATGTTAATAAGGTTGTTGTAGTTAAAATGTGTGTTTTTATTTGAAGTTTTGTAAGATATTACAAGGGATTTAATCACATTATATGTATATAAAATACAACTATAACAAGCATTATAATTTTCAGCAAAACATCATATATCACTATAAAAACAAGTGATATCAATTTCCTTTAAGGAATATGTAGTCTCTGGAGGTACATAACCGTCACTTTCATAAAACTGACATACTAGATTTTTCCTTTATTGAAATGTCATGTGCTGTATATGTGTGTCAATAGTGCCTACACTCACAATGCAATGTTATAAGACAATGTTACCATTTCTTCACCAAGGGAAAGCTTTTTGATTTCAAGACACAATAACACCAAAACACAGAGATCAACCACATTGATTTGATTTTTATTAAATAATAATAAGATGCATTGCTTTGGAGCAGCATGAGACCCAAATGAGAAAGCAACAATTGACAGAAAAGTAATTTAATCAGATATACACATGCCAACTAAGGATTATTGCACTCCAATAACATTATCTATTGGCCAACACTCAATACAACACCTCCTGCTATTTCATATTGTCTGTGAAAACAGCAAAATTGATTTTTGTTACTCACATCAATCACAAGCAATAAGTGCAACAAAATTGTCCTATGTCACACAAATCACCCATGCAGGGCCACTGGTGATACTGTAATGATTGGATTTAGCACTGGGGAACAGTGCTGTAGTTTATGGAAATTTGAATGAGGCGTATCCACATTAGATAGATAGATGGATGGATGGATGGATAGATAGATAGATAGATGAATAGATGGATAGAAGAAGAAAGCCAGCTGCAGCTGGGGAATGAGAAAATTGAAAAGTGTTCATTTGGAGCTCAACTGTTTAATTGTAGAGGCAAATGTAAAATCCAATTTGTGTTTTTGCTATTGTCTCGCAAACCACAGTCGTCTCTGTTTTATGCACCTGCAATGGTTGATTAAATTGTGCGTGGAACCTGAAACAATCCCAAACAACATAAAAACAAACCAGCTCTTGTAGGGTAGACACGATTTATGGCCCTGACACAAAATTAAATTGTGTTTGCTATATTGTTACAGTTTAATTTTACGAATGATTTACTATAATTCCAGTTTGCTTGAGCCAGACCTTGTAATGTTTTCCTTTTAAAAAGGCATTCATAAGCTTAACTCTTCCGTAACGTTCAAATAAAAAAGGCAGGGGATGAACAGAGGAATGGAATGAAAACTCTGGTATGATTCATTTGCAGCAGGATTTGGGGGGAAAATGGGATTTTGATTAAAAATCTTGCTCAGCAGCCCATTCTGTATCTGTGGAATTGCAAATCAGAATTCATTTTCAGAGGGGGAGAAAAGAGACAATGGGCTTCTCTTGTGGCTGTGGGATGATCTGTCCTGCACGTTGAACACAAAGAGCTGATAAGACCACATGACACAGCTGGGTTGCTTTTTATCAGAGTGAGCTGATACAGAATCCATTATCAACCTTCTACTACACAATCTATGACATAATGAGAAACTGAGGTAAGAGGAGGCTGAGAGGACCTACAGTTGCAATGGTTTTGATGGAAACTCTCTTGTACTGTCCTGTACCTGCATGTCTCAGGTCTCCAGCTGCAACATTATGTGAAGCATATGTTTATCTGTCTCCTAATCCAAGGATAGTTTTCTTACAGCCACAATTAAGCTTCTTGGTGTCCTCTTATTAAAGCTGCAATGTTACTTATGCCCCTATAAAGATTCTTTCCAACATATAAGCAGTACCTACACTACCGTTCAAAAGTTTGGGGTCACATTGAAATGTCCTTATTTTTGAAGGAAAAGCACTGTACTTTTCAATGAAGATGACTTTAAACTAGTCTTAACTTTAAAGAAATACA
>JAVQJL010064973.1:0-10157 GCA_036024295.1 Nannoperca obscura | reverse complement strand
GTTAAGACTAGTTTAAAGTCATCTTCATTGAAAAGTACAGTGCTTTTCCTTCAAAAATAAGGACATTTCAATGTGACCCCAAACTTTTGAACGGTAGTGTATATATATATATATATTTACTTATGCAGGTTTTCTTGTCACAGCTGTAGCTCGCCGACATAGTTAAGTTACCGTGTCTCTCTCTGCCACATTATGGTGCACACTGAGTGAAATACAGACCGTGTTTTGCCATTCCCGAGATTGCTGATTCAATCTTGCGTATGTGAGGCACAAGCAGCTCTACCACTCAGGTGTATTATACTCTGTCAGCGTTCAGCAAAAACAAACTTTTCATTGGATTTTCTGTTGAGCTTGGTGAAGCTGTGGTTGTCGGGGACTCATCTGGCTCAAACATACACTTTATAGCTTTGGGGTTTCTCTATTACATTGTGTGTGTGTGTGTGTGTGTGCCATGTTTGTTCATTGCCAAAGCAGTACAAGCCACATGAACTTGATTTATGCCATATCATTAAAAGCCCATACTGTCCTACTGTTTGGACTTTTGTGAGAAGAGTCAGAGCAACAACAATGCTATAACCCAAGAGCAGAGGTGAGGAGACACGGTTGCGATCTAAAGGGTGTTTATTTCAAGATGAGGCTGGGGACGAGGCTGGCGGCAGAAAACCAGGATGAGGCTGGGACTGGTGGCTGACCAAACCAGAGACCAAGGCAGGGAAGCAGGGCAGGCAAGGCTGTCAGTCATCTCACTGTTTCTCAGCAGAGGGCAGAAGACAGCTGTGGAACACACACACACACACACACACACACACACACACACACACACACACACACACACACACAGGCAGGTAGCTGCAGCTTGACAGAGCTTGTGTTTACCACGTAACATGTAACAGAGGAAATGAAAAAGAGAGTCAGCGCTCGGAGGCTGCCAGCTCTCTGCTGCAGCTGCTTGTTTCAGTCACGCTGAGATCAACTCATTGCAGTGTGCTGCCCAACTCTGCATTTGTTTGTGTGCGGTGTGCAGAGTCACCTCCTCTGTGCGTATTGTTGATGTTACGATTATAAATGCTTTGTGCATGTAACTTCAGTTAGTACATTCTTGTATATGGAAATGACCTGACAGTCCATTGACTCACACATGTTACTGACTATTCTTCCATCAGGGGATCGTTAATGTGACAAAATATCCCATCAGAAGACCATGAAATAGAAATGTGCCCACCACTGCTATCCCTCATATGTCTAGTTGACGGTCATCATGGGCAATGTTGCTAAGAGATCACCAGGCTTAATGGCATTCGGATTTACAGTATTTTTTAAATTAATGTAATGAAACATCTGGATTTTTTGGTCTATTTGGTGAAATCAAATTCATTACTTGTTCTGCCCTTCCTTCATAACATTTGACACAATAATATGTTGTCAGTGGATACACACTGGTAATGGAACAATGATTAGTTTCATTATTCCTATCTGCTGATTTTCTCTGATTGCCACTTATCACCAAGATCTTTTAATCAACTAACAGCAGAGGGCAAAGCAGAAGACTCAGAGAGGCATCAAGGTAAGCAAAACTGAATCCATCATACGGTTTTCATCCGTAGGAAAGTTTGAGAGCACAGGGCAAAATAATCACGTTTTCTCTGGAATGCAGAGTGAGGCAACCAAACGCATCACATCCCGAGGTTCAGCGCTGTTTGGGACGATGTTTGCCTGCAAAATTAGATATTGATTTTCTTCTCTTTGTTGCTCTCTTGATCTGTTGTGTTGACTCTCTATCATTCAGCGGCTTTTCTTTACCAGCCTCTCATTCCCTCTTCCTGTCTCTCTCATCACGTACTTTCACCACACCACCTTTTGCACCTTAACTCTGTCATTTGCCATTCCTTATTTTGTCGCATTTTCACACAGCAGATTTGAGTGAGTATACCTGTGTGGTGCTTGCTGCATTCACATGAAGAGTGTGGGACCTCTGATTTATTCTTTTTCCAGTGTGCATGTTGAGGGTGCAGATGGTCTCCTTCAGAATCTTTCTTCATCTTCTTTTCACCCCATCTTTCTTCATTTCACTCCAGCATCCTTTCCCTTACATCACTTACTCCTTTACTTTCCTCTCTGTGAATGACTTGATCTCTCTATTTTTGTGTTCTTCCTCTCAGTCATTTCTTCTATATTTTCTTTTCCTCCTGTATTCACTTTTTAGGTTTAGGTTAGGTTTCTTTATTTGTTAATTCTACAGCATGTACAGGACATACAGAGGATTGAAATATCGTTACTCTCAATCCCTCAGTGCATACACAACTAAATATAACCAAAATAAAATATACTAATATATTCACCTAAAGAACATACAATAAATAAATCTGGCATAAAGAGACATACAGTGTCTGTCATTGTGTAGTGCAAGATTAAGTGAAGAGCAGGGAGAGAATTCAGCATCCCGACAGCCCGGCGAAGGAAGCCGCCCCCCAGTCCGCTGGTCCCGGCTCGTAGGCTCTGCAGTCTCCTTCCTGATGGCAGCAGGCTGAAGAGGCTCTGTGACGAGTGGGTGGGGTCCGTTGGAATGCAGATGGATTTTCGGGAGAGGCGTGTGCTGTCGCTGATCTTCTCAGCTGCCCTCACGATGCACTGGAGGTTCTTCCAACAGGAACTCTGTCTGGATGGCGTGATCCGCGACAATTGGCCAGCACGATGGTGGGGATGGCCGGCTTATGAGGGCTAGCTGCTAGCCTAGCTTGGATACCTCCGTGCGTACCCTGCTTCTGCTTCCTCTCACACCGCTTGTGTTGCCTCCAATGTTGGCGAGGTGCAGGACTTGGGGTCGGTGATGGTACACTCCTCTGTGTTTGGTTTACACACAGACACGTAGCTCCTCTGCGTCTGTGGAGCTCAACTCAAAAAATGCGGCTCTGTTGACATTAAGCAGAACCTCTCGACTGCATGTCCACTTCATGACAGAAAGACTTGACGAAAACGTGCAAGAACACCACGGCTGATGTACGAAAAACACAGGAAAAACCACGACGGATGATCAGACCACGGCTTATGTACGAAAAACACAGAAAAAACACATAAACACCGTCTCGTAGGGAGAGAGAGAAGCTGCAGCGTGTGCACGCGCCACCATGGTTAGTTAAATCTAGGTCTAGGAGCCATTTCATAGCTAAATAAGCCTATTTATGCTACTAATACCTAAAACTTGACAGTGGTTTTCTAAGACTAAAGAAACATCAACATGTACACACACACTCCACTCTAGTGGCCCTTTTGCTTTGTTTACCTGGTGTAACTGGTTGCACCTAAACTTTGATACAAATGGACTATTGTCTGCTTCCAGTATGTCCCACGTGTTGCTTTAACAATTCCATTGATAGAAAGTGAGTATCAAAACAGGAGTGCTGAAGGTCTGGTTGTAGTTACAGAATTATGGTGCAACACTGACAAACCCAATCCAACAAACAAGATAAACTGAAGAGATAGTCCTGGGCTACTGATACACCGTGTGCTCCATAGTTTTCAATGTCATTATTATTTGACTTACGTTTCGTCTGTGTATGCAATTCCAAAGTACTCCTTCTCCTTGAGGTTGAAGTGAGAGGCCACAAGGTCCAGCAAGTCCTTAGCCATCAGCTTGGGCTGCAGAGAGACAGAAATATCAGTATTGCGCCACATGTGCTTATGGTTTTTATAAAGTTATTTATCAGTTATAACTTGCCTTGTTTGTAAGTGCAGTGGTTTATCACACTGTAGTTTAATTGGAACAAGTCTATGTGGTGGTAGGGCTTTATGTTAATGTATTCTATCAGCTATCGATTTACTGCAATGACTAAGCATTCTGACAAACACTGGGGAAAAGAGGAAAAGAGCAAGAGAGGAGGAGATAAATGAGAGTGAAAGAGCGCGAGAAAGATGGGTGGAGTGTGCGGATGTTGCTGACAGTGCAGGTACCCTGCCCTTCCCCTCCCTCCCTCTCTCCTTTCCGCCTCTCTGACCCACACCTCTGCTGCAGAGTCATAGCTCTGGGCTCAACCACTGTATTGCAGGGAGAGGGCTGCAGCTAGCACAAGAGCCTGCTATCTAGTTAATACTATGGAATAGCATCCAAGCTATATGTGACGACAACCTTCATTCATCACAACGCTCAGTGCATGCAGACAATCTTAAAGCAGAGCAGTGGCCGGGGACTCCTGCCATATGCTGCTGGTTTGTGACATCCTGAGTAACAGCCCGTCCCACCCTGAGGTTAACCATGGGTGTGCCTCGCTGCCTACATTTTCATTACACACACACACACACACACACACACACACACAAATCTCCATGCACATATGCACACATAAGCCCATACACAGCATTCATGCATGTGCTGTGCTGGGTACACAAATGATAGAGGAGGATAAGAAGAAAAGTAACATACTGTGTGCAACCAAATATGCAAGGACACACACACACACACACACACACACACACACACACACACACACACACACACCATAGAGCTACATGTGCCATAGTGTGCACATGCTTATCTCCCCCTAAGGTCCTATACTATCTACTCGCTGCACACCTAGAACTTCAGTGACAGAAGCTACTGAGCGCTATTTAAAGAGAAGGAGGTGATGTCATGCAGACAACAAGCACACACACACACACACACACACACACAAGCACACAAGCACACATGCAACTCCAATGACCTAGATCTCATATAAGCACAACGCCTACAGTGATCCTGCAAAACAAAAAGGCTCTGGAGAGAATAAAAGCGATAGTGAGAGTTTCAGGAGAAACTAACACATAGGTTGATTCTATCTTATATTCCCTTTTATTAGATGTATGTATGCTCTGATTGAATATGTTGTTTCCCCAAATGGGAGAGCAACACTAGATCTCTTTGAAGGGCTCAAGATATTTTAGATGTGGAAATTTTAGGTCTGGAAGCAGTCTATCTTTATAGTATTAGCAGTAATGCATGTTTTGGTTCATTCTCAGACACATACAGTAGTGGTCTCTCATTACCACACTGCCTTGGCAACAACATCAATTGAACTACATCTATGCCACCACAGTATAACAAACAATGAGCGGGGGACAGGGACACGTACAGTAAACTGTTAAAACGATGATATGGAGACAAAACGAGCCTTAGATACAGTGTTGAACATCAGAAGTGCGTTGCTGAAGATGAAAAAGAACAGAAGGAACCCTGTAAGGTTAGGCTGAGCTTCTTGCCTGAACGTTGTTGTGAATCCGAAGCAGACTGTAAAAAATCAAATGGGCTGCACTGGATATTATAATTGAGTTTGGTTCTCTCTTCACCCCATCACATGCATACACACACCCCGACACTGCAACTTATTTGTGAGATGACAGATACCTAACGGATGTGTAATAATGTTTTGGAAGATACCAGTAGTGATACCGACAGTGAATGACAGGTAATACAGTAGACGATATGGCGCATTTAACACACGCGCACACACACACACACACACACACAAACATTCATTGAGACACACAATCCACACATATACAGAGAAAGCAGACACACATATATATACACACACACACACACACACACACACACACACACACACACACACACACACACACACACACACACTTTAGAGCCATATAGCAGACAGTAAAGCTATCTGCTAGCTTAGACAGCATTAATACTAATAGACATTTAGCCTCTGCCTCCTCAGCAGCACAGGTAATTAACAGCACGAGAATTACAGGGAGGTGCTAAAGCAAACCTCCAGACAAGTGAAAAACACACAACAGTAGCTCACTTGGCTGGCTGGCAGCAAGTCACAGCCCAATCTCTACAAAGAGCTAGCCAGGCCCTTGGCGCCTTGAGCATTGATCAGATTTATGGGACACTAACTGATTTATCAGAGAAGTATCACCCTTAAGAGTCCAGGGGTGGGTAAGGACAAGGTTTTCAAGTCATACTTCGTATACAGATTTATGCTGTAGCAATACCATCTTAACAGTAAAACCAGAAAGTGTCTCTTAATTGTAAAGTTTTTCACATAAACACCAGCATGAAAGAGCAACACTGTTACACAACTTCATACCCCATTCACTCTTGAACCTATACCACTCAGGCCTCAGGGAGCAATAGCCATATGACTGACATATATATTTTCACCCTGTGGTGTATTTGGTGGTTAGCTTCAATCTTTATGGCCTGGTCAATAGGTGTTTTGGTTTTCTGGCACAGAGTTCCCTGGCAATGAGGCGTTGCTTCATAAACAAACCACAGAGGACACACTATCAAGTGTAGGAAGAAGAGGATAAGGAAGAGGAAAGAAGAGAATGACACTTCTGGGATTAAACAGCTGGTCAATGTTACAAGTCAGTGACAGGAATCAGAGCCTTTCAGCTTGGCAGGCTACAGGAACTTGAATGAAAACCTTAATACTTATACTGGAGTATTTTTGAGCATTTCATACTGGAGTACTGCCTTCACACTTAACAGCATAACTGTTTGCTGCTTATGAATTATGATCATCCCTTTGAGAAATCCTTTTTGTTGCTTGTTATTTCACTGGAACCATTTGTACTACTAACAACTTACTGGCCTCCTGCACATCCGTCCAGCGGAGAGGAGCGAGAACAGAGAGCGAGAGAAAGAGAAAGAAAGACAGCAATATCCTGACTTATATGACGGTTTGTTAATAACATCCCCTCTTCCTGACTTTTTGCCTCTCCTCTTGCTAATACCAGTGCCAAAAAGTATTTATTACCCTGTATTCATTGTGTGCTGAACAGAACAGATCCTCTCACTCACAACTTACCTTCAAGTGCCTTTAAAACTTTTTAGATACAATATTACTTCAATGTTTGTCTTTTTGTTTAATTCTCTGATTATTTCTTGGGGGCCAAGACGGTGAAGAATAAGTGGTAGAAGATAGGCTGGATGGATGAGATACGGATCAGCTGCATTTGTATTTGGAGAAAAGAAGGAGATCGGAGAGTGAAGAGTGGAAAGTCAGAGAGAGAGAAAGATGGAGTGGAAGAGGAGCAGAAAGAAGTAACAATTTGAAAGAGAGGATCAGTTCTGGCAGAGTAATCAAATCAGAAAGTCAGCAGACCTATCCTCGGCTCTCCCCTCTCCCCATTTTCTCCTCTCTATTCCCATCGCTTTAGTGTCATCTCCCGTATCCCCATTCCTAAGCTCCCATCTCACTTTTCTCTCTCTCTCTCTCTCTCTCAACCTCCTGAGTTTATGTCAATCCTTCTATTCTCCACTTGCTGTTCTTCTCCTGTTCCAGGGCACTTGCCTTCTTTTGTCTATCTCTCTTTCTTCCGTGGAATTGGGTAATGGTCAGGCCCAAAGGGGGCAGTGGAAGGAGCTTCTAATGGAAATGCTTCAGACTTTGAAACCAAACCATGACAGGGGTCTTAAAGATGACCAAAGTCAATTTCATATTAATCAATCAATGAAAAAAGAGAGCATGTGAGGTGAAGTGCAGGCAGAGCCACATGGTTGAAAATGTGTTAATTTGTGATGTTACAAAACTTCCATAACCAGGTTTCTCCCTGGGTATAGAACAGAGAGCCAATCAGGACAGATCTACAGTAAAAGAGCAGAGCCTGCTGGGAGGATTGAAGGCTGAAAATGGGGGGAGGGAGGCAGCATGCTTTGTTTTTCAAAGATGTGGAGAATAAGATGGAGCATTTTCAATCATACAGATATAGTTGATGTATTTTGGTTGATGATTCTGGCGGTGCTGATGCATTCTGGGAGGACAGCGGGGATGGGTGATTAAGAATGAGCAATGAAGCATGAGTTTAGGGGAAGTAAGAGATTCTGTTTAGGACATCATTAGGACTGAACTCTATTTTGGGACGCACAGCTTCTTTAGGGAGGGTAACACAGGGCAGGGTCCATTGTGTGCACACTCCTGTGTGTGTGTGTGTCTGTGTGTGTGTGTGTGTGTGTGTAGAGATCAGGTGAGCATCAAGAAAGCGCAAAGTCACCTACTGCTGACCAAATTTCCCTTAGTCAGCAGTAACTGAGTCCCTCTGGGCTCCAGACATCACTTCTCCCTCGCTCTATGGAAATGAGAGTCTGCAAAGAGGGAGGAAAGAAAGAGCGAGAGGGCGGAAGGATGAGAGACTCACCTGCACAAGGAGCTCCAGCTTCCTGTCGTCCAGGAGATGGACCTGACATCGCCTCCCCTCTGTCATCTGAGAAGAAGAGAAAAAAAGGCAAGGGATGTTTGTCAATACGCTTGTTTATAAATTGATTGCAGGTATTACGTTTTATAACGATACAGATCTAAAGCAGACTTTTGTATCTCCATTGATGCTAATCATACAAAGAAACCTACTTAAAACTCAAAATAACAAAACAAGAACATGATGCATCAGTTTAGTACACATACATTAGTATGGGAGACGTGCAGTATGGTAAGTTTGGAGCATACATGAGTGTTTGTTATCTCACTGAAGTGTTAACTAGCTGAGCTAACTACACAATGGGTCAATAGAGACAACGTCCTGCGCTGCTTTCTTCCTCACGGACATTTCTAACATTCCTCCTTAAGCAGGAAATCTATTATCCATCAGTGGACTCCAGTGACCACAATGAGTGAAGCGGCCTGCTGACAATGTTCACCAGAGTGTTTGTCTGTATTGTTGATACAAGGCTTGCTGAATAGAGCTGCAAAAAACTGATAATATTCGTCTGCCAAGTTCAGGCGTAAACACTGAAGCAGGTGCTTTGATGGAACAGTCAACTGTGGGAAATATGCGCCAGATACACACAAGTTAGACCAAACATTTCACATGACAGACAAAGCCAAGCCATTTCTCCAGACCAGTCTGAAAGTTTGCTACTGCATGATAACATCCAAACGAAAACATGACTCTGGCCTCGAAATTCCCTGCAGAAATAAAGTCAAGCGTTTCAAGAACAGATATAAAAACTGTGTCAGAGTATTCACCATGTTGGTGTTAGTCTGTGTGTGTGTGTGTGTGTGCTGGTGTTTTCAGCACATGTGGAGTTTCTCTACAATTTAACAGGAAGCGGGGACCCTGAGGAACACAAACACTCCCTGGCTCCTCCCACACTTCCCTCACATCTGGGAGATGGGGAGGGAGATGGGGGGGGGGGGGGGTAAGAAATGTTGGGGAAGGAGTAAGGAGAAAGGGAGAGACATCCCCAACATTTGATGATAACTCCCTCCAAAACATAGATGCCATAAACATGAGCACAAGCGTAACCGGTTTGTAACTCTTCACCAGGATCATATTGACCACCTGAGGCTCTTGCACTTTGGTATGGGTGTGTCCACAACGGGAGCACAACAAAAACATACACCTACTTTCTCACCACTCATGCCAGCTTGCGTTGAGGTGGCAGGTTGGAGGTGAGAGTTTAGCAGAGAGCTGAAGTTACCAGAGAACGAGAGAGAGAGAGAGGAATGACAGAGTTGTGTCTCTACACTCATCCCTGTGTGAACTCTGCTGAATTAACTATGTGTGTGTGTGTGTGTGTGTGTGTGCATTCTAGATACTTTGAAGGGTTAGGTTTACCCTCCCACTCACCATTGATCTCCTGTGGTTTGAGGGTTTAGATTGGGTGCACCTGTGCACACAGTGACAGACACACACACACACACATACACACACACACACACACAATTACATGTTCCAACATTGGCTTTTGTTTTGTTCTTCTACCCTCCTGTCTTGGAGTTACATTACCTTTACAAAATGTTCCATGTTTATACTGTATACAGTGATTTTAATTACTACCATGACTACTAAGGTCAGTGGTGCAAAACACGGATGATTTTAATCAAATATAGATAATATTACAACCCTGAGACGTCATGGGAATCAAAAGTTGCTGCAAAGTTAAAAGACTGTAAGTAAAAATCAAATTCCTAAAAACATTCTCCTGGCTAAATTAATCTTCTTTCCCCTTATTGAGCCTGGGCATGTGATAGAAGAGAGGACAAGACTACAGTACACTGAGCAAACATCTTACTTTAGTATCTTGTCTGCAATACTTTCATCTGCAATGCAGAGAGTGCACACACACACACACACACACACACACACACACACACACACACACACACACACACACACACACACACTCTCACTGGCAGTCTTGAGCCTGAGGAACCTGGGAA
>JAVQJL010064962.1:0-16436 GCA_036024295.1 Nannoperca obscura | reverse complement strand
CCCCGTCTCTCCACCCCCCCCGTGCCCTGTGCCGCTCCACTGGGCTGCAACTGCCCACTCGGCACAGCGCGTGGGGGCCGAGGGTGCAGGAGAGCGTGTGTGTGTGTGTGGGAGGGGGAGGCGGGGGACTTGGTCGCATGCCTGTCCGCCCTACAGTGCTTTCTCACTTTTTTTCCCCTCTTTCTCTCACACGGCCTCGAACAACCAAGTGTTGCCTAAAGTCTGTACATAAACCTCACACACACACACACACACACACACACACACACACACACACACACACACACAGTTATCCAGAATCAGATTTATTTAGCCAAGTATGAAGTACATTTGCACTTATAAGGAGTTTTTCTTGATAAGGGTGGTGCCTGATCTCATGGCAAATTTATAGTTGCGTTTCAGAAATCATGAATGTTCTTTGTACAATATGTATGAAATAATGCACAGCATGTGGAGCCACTCTGCGGCTTCAGTCTAAATAACTTCCTTCAAACAAAATGTATCAGAAACTTCAAAAGAACTGACTGAATAAATGTAAAGCTTGTTTTTTGAGTAATAATCTTTAATATGATCCATCTGTATGTAGATTGAGGGGACACTGTGACAGGAGATGCTCTCCATACTTACTGATCTTTTGAAAATAAAAAATGTCACACCTGTTGACAAAAATAATATATTCCTGTTCATGTTACTTCTTGATAATTCTTTCACTGCGAACCCAGCAACAAGACATAAGGCCTTCACAAATGTTAAAGTAGACACCCTTGTCATCTTTGCTTCTAAGTTTGAACTTGTAAAATGTGAGACATCGCAGGTGTTTCAGGAACTGTAACAAGCCTCTTTATATTCTCATGACGGAAGAGTTCAACAGCCGTTCCCGGTCTTTGCTCTGAACATGCACCAGGAAGGTCATGGAGTATAGTGTATGCAAATTGATGTTTTTATAAACGCACAGTGTTATGGCTAGTGGTGACGAATAAGAAAACAGCAAGATTATTTTGGGATGACAGCAAAACAGCTTTCATCAACTAACACGAAGTAATAGAGTTTGTATTAAGGTGCTCTGCAGTCTCTGCTGTTACTTCTTGTTTTCTACAAATCCTCAGAGACATTATCTTGACATCATATAAACTTTACTTACTGAGGAAATCTGGTTACTGCAAACCATGTAACACTATAATCAAACTATTACTTTAATCTGAGTATTCACAGTAATTAGGTTATACCAGTCATGTTTGCATACTGAGACTGAATCTGAATTTGATGAAAGCTTACAAATGTATAGCTAATCACCTTTCATAGGTGCACCTGTGGAAATCCCAGGCCGTCCCCGTGTGGGTGAGTCAGAGATGAGGAGGTGAGACTACACAAAGTATGAAGGTGTATTTTATGACTGGATCTCAGGCTCACACACAAACACACAGCAGACGAATTGTTTGTGATAGTCTTGTTTCAGAGCGCTTATGTGAGCATGGTAATGACCGCTCCCCCCCCCCCCCCCACTCCCACCCTCCTCTCCTTTCCCCCTCTCTCCTTCTCTGTCGTCTCCTCATTCCCCCTCCCCCTTTCCCATAGTGCTCGCGCCAAGTCGGCCCGCCATCCCGCCTCCACACCCACACACACACACACACACACACACACACACACACATGCTGCGAGGTAACGGCAGACAGGCGCGTGACTCATTAGGCATTCGTTCCCCAGGGAGATCGCTGGGGGGGCGCGTGCGAGGGAGAGAGAGCGCCGCAGCTGCAGGAATGTCACGGGCGGCTACCGCTGTGTGTGCACGTGAGTGTGTGTGTGTGTGTGTGCTCGCTAATGCTGGTTGGAGCCAGCAGCAGGGCACTGCACCTTTCAGGAAATAACGCAAGGAGAAAGGAAAAAAAACACACACTTATTAGTCCTCTTTTCCACAAGCTCATTTAAAAGTCTGAAATGAATTTGGAGAGAAAATACAAGATTTCCTTATAATTGTTTGCTTGGCCAACGTGTAGCAGCAATATTAGCCTGTATTGTTTTTCACTACAAGAGCATTTTGTTGCTTTTAAACAAAATCCTTGCTATACATTTATGAATTCAGGACGCCACCCAAATGAGTTATTGGGATGTATATACATATATAATGTATGTAAGCACATGCGTATAATGTAAGCTCGTTGCTCACCACATGTACTCAGTGGATTAATGTTTTTCTTTGAAATATTTAAGCTTTATTACACATACTGTATCTATCTATTAAATGAGGATAAATGGAAATTATGTTTCTGGCCTTTAAAAGGCCATATTGAAGTACTTTTGGCTTCTTGCCATTTCTCAACACTGTCTTCAATAAATGTAGTGAGCCCAGATTACAGTGTATCCAGTACTTCACTAAAGCTCAGCCTAACACACTGAATGGCAAACAGTGCCATCCAAGTCTCTGAGAAACTTGAAATTTGGTAGGCTGTGAAAATTATGTGGATATTATTCACCAAAGCTAAAATTGCAGTATTGGTTTACTAAAAACCATTTTAATTTGGACATTTGTATCAAATCTCCTCCACTTTCCAAATCAATTCAATTTGTCAGCGTACTTTCTTACAACGAAACATACTAACATCTTGTCTTTTCAAAATAGTGTTCTAAAAATAAACTGAAAAGAAGAAGAAAGACAATAGTACTTTTAAAAAAGTATATATTCAAAAGCAGAAATGTTTTAATGCAAAAAATAATTTAAGAAGCAGGATCATTGTACTGTACACTGTGAACCATTGCAAGTAATGTGTTGTGGCTGGTTCTGATTAGATTTGTAATGCATGAAGAGGGTACAATAAACTGTAATGCCACATATCTGACAAACCGCAAGAGATTTTACATCACAACAGCAATATGGATGTGCTGAATAAAAATACAATATGTAGTGAAATATCTGTGTAGATTGAATTACCTATATTATGAAACTTTCAGATGTTTTGCAACAAATGTTCAACGTTAATGGCAGTGAATGGTGTTGTGTGAGGTAGGCTGGATAAGCAGACATAACTATAATGAATAAAAAGTCAAAAAGTATCAAACTTGGTATTTTGTCTGAAGTTCCACTTCTAGTGTCACTCTCAGAGCATTATCTTATCTATTGTAGAGTTTGTGTATTATATAAATAAATGTATGTGAATGATTAAGAGTATTTATGTGTTTATGGGAAGTGTTTCTGAAGGTTTGTCATGTACTGATATGACCGTCTGTCATGTGTAATAAGTTGGTCAGTGTGTCCCTACAGTATGCATGTGCATCTGTATATATATATGTGTGTTGTCTTTTTTTACTTGTAAATGTGAAGCCCAGATATATTTCTTGGCTGCCGACTGTCAGACAGAAAGCGTGGGTGGTGATATTCATAGAGGTGCTTTTAGTGGGACTTTTATGAGAGACTTTTTCCATGGCTGAAAGGAGGTTGACCACACACAGTAAGGTTGCCTCAGCACTGTGCGCACGCGTGTGTTCGTGCGTGCACAAACAAGCTAGAGCGCTCAGGCTTCCTTCCTTTGAACGCTCCTACGTGGGCTGCCAGGGGTGTGTTTTGCTTCGTGTTTTGTTTCGGAGAGCCCTCCCCCGTGCTGCGGAAGTGTTGCCGGAAGCAGTGGGAGCTCACCCCCGGTTATGCGTCAGTGCCACTAAAGAAAGGATCGGGGCTTTCCGGGAGGAGAGAAGAGGTGGGGGGGGGGGGCTGTCAGCCTGGGTATGTCACGGCCATGTGGGTGGTTGTCTGCACGCTCACACATACACACTAACACACACACATAGCCATAGTCACGACTGGTCTTAGACAAACTATTCCTGTATACACTATATTGCTGGCATGCTCCAAGTAAAATCCCCTGCTTTGGAGGGGAATTCTAAGGAACAGGAACAGGTGTGTGTGTGTGTGAGTGTGCATGTGTATGTGTGTGTGTAGGGGATGAGGATAGTGTGCAAGTGTAATCGTGTGTCTTGACAATGTGAATCCATCAGAGAATTTGTATTTAACAGATGTGTGTGTCTGTAACTGTAGTCGCATCCATTGAACAGTGTTGTTCTGACGTGATGTTTTTGCTCCTGTTTCCTTTCTGGAGCTCCTTCCTCCTGTTGGAGCTCCAGCACTAACTTGCGACAGCGAGTCCTTGTGTGGAAGTAGCAGAAGTATCAGAAAGTGATCCACTGTCCTCAAACGCTGGAGCAGAACTTGTAGAAAGCTCCGACAGGAAAGAAGAAAGGAGGAAAAACCTCTTTTCTGGCACGGTGTGATAAAAAAGAGAAAGGAGAGAAATGTGCAGAACTCTGTGGCCTGCTCATCCTGGGGGATGTTTTCATCTTTCTCTGTCTCCCCCTTCCCACCCCCCCAACTCTTTTTAATGTCTGCCATTTGAGAGACTCCAGAGGGGCTGCACCTGTTTGCCTCTTGGCTAGGAGCCCCCAAATCCCTCCTCCTGCCCCCGCCTGCCACTCATGCTGCCGCGCCTCCTGGGATGGAAGGAGGGAGCGGGGAGGAGTGGTGGAGAGTGGAGTTGCGTGTGGTGGAAGGGATAGCTGCAGGGCTTGAAGGCGTCCGGGAGTAAGAGCAGAGATGTAGGCGCACACAGAGAGAGAGAGAGAGGGAGAGAGAGGGGAATATAGTTTCAAATCCAAGTCCACTACACACCGGACAGACCTTAATTCTGTGGGGCTTTCTCTCTCTCATGTTTTGACATTTTCTCCATTCTCTCCTGTACAAACCCACATCCGCTCTCCCTCTCTTCCCTGTTAACTTTTCACCTCCGCCTTTCCCGGCCCTGATCTTCTCCAATTTCGTCCTCCCCGGCTCAATCTCTTCCACTCTCTCCATCTCTCTCCACTCCCATCTCTGCTCCTCTCTCTCCTCTTCCTCCCCCTCCTCCCTTCTCTCTGTGATAGGACCACGTTAATCTGCAGTGACCTCTTCAGGTCACATTAAAGGTCGCCCAGCTTCACTTCCTAACACCCCTTGGGCCACACTCTCCTCTTTATCCCTTCTTTTCTCCCCTTACTCCTGGCAGCTTTGCAAAAGAAACACTTAATTCACCAACCAACTTTTCTCCCCTTCAGTTTGGTTACTCCATCGCTGCAGACATACCCATTTGGCCTAACATAACAGTATTACTTCATTACAAATTCATTCACAAAGAGTGCACAAGGCTGAATGTCAGTCTCACAGATTATGCTGTTTGGGTTTCAGCTCATGGGTGCCAGCTACACTGACGTTTCTATTGCTGCCCTTGAGCCAGTGTTTGCTGGAAGCTTGTAAATGATTTTAGGTTCTGATGAGGTTATCCTAAAACAATATTTTGTGTTAAAGGATTTAATGCAGTAGACTTTTGCCTGGACCAATCCATTATCTGTAGCTATGTATTTCAGTCATGTATCCGTCACCATTGATCTACTTGTTTTGACTTCTCTACTTGCTTGCTAACTAGTTTTCATGTATACTCAATTTTAACAGGTAGTGTTGGGTGTAACATCTGACTCAATATGTGGATATACATGTGTTCTGATAAAATAGCATTTTCAGTTTTTTTCAAATTAGTCCAGCTTCTCCACAATCTTTCCATGTACCGCCTGGCTGCTGCAGAAGTACCCGCTGGGGTGCAAGTACCCCTGGTTGAGAATGGCTGATTTAATGTATTCTTTTAGGAAGTGTTTAATAAGCAGAACAACAGAACACAAAACAGCCATGCAATTCTTTGTGTTGATTCGTCCTGTATGCATGTACTTCAAAATAGGAAGAAAAAAAAAGAGAGAAAAATGCTGCAAATAGATTAAACACAAGCAAAGAAACTTTCAACAATTCGACAACCTAGATATCAATCCTGGTGAAAAAGTGTCTCATTTTTCTTTGTGCCTTGTTGTGCAGAACCGCGGGCGCTTGGCTGAGAAACGCACCATCCCCCTGCCTCCCAACCGGGTGCCCAAGAAGGAGCTGGCCTCCATCTTCAGCAGTGACGACAGCAAAGGCAGCGAGCGAGCCAGTGGGGATCATGCCCACATCAAACAGGAGGACGAGTTGCATTACAGTATCATGAGAAAGAGGTGAGGCACCTATGACTTCTATTGCCATGGCTTCAATTCAATTTCAAGGACGGTGCAAGCGTGTTTGACATTTAGGTCGCATGCCCTTCTCATACCAGATGCCGGTTAACATCCCAGACTTTTTAGCTTTTTTATTGCCTCTTACATTTTGTAAGGAAAATGCATACGCTGTGTAGTGAAATCACCACGAGAAGAAAATGTCATGCTAGCCCCTGAGGTGTCACTTTTGTTAGAAATAATTAGCAGTAATAAGTCCTCTGCTTTGTTTGCTTCTCTTCAGATCTTTCTTTTCAGCAGAACCTTCTTAAAAATGTCACCTCTAGTATTTTCATCAAAAGTAATTTTAGGATCATTTTGAGGTGTTAAAGGCACATTTTGAGATGAACAGACAAAGAACCATGTTTCAAAAATATACCTATGACTTTTGCTTTGGGTTGTCTAACTGAAGGATGTGTGCTGAGCTTTGAAAGTGTTAATTGGTTTGTTGGTTAGCGTTTTGTTGCTACTGCCAAGTCTCGGTGAATCTGTCTTGACTTGATATAAAAAGACTGAGTCACCTGAGTCACCGCTGTCTGCTTCATCCCATCCTGTGCTGTGCTAGGGAGTGGTTTGATCATGGAGTGTTTAATATAAAGTCATAAGTCGCTAAGTCTTCATGTGCTGTCATGTCAAGACTGTAAAGAATATTTTGAAATGGTTATGAAATTAATATATATGTTCATGTTGATGTGCATCTCTTCTTGCTGTAAGTGGAAAAACACAAACAGGCTTGGAGAAACTAAGATTAAGAAGTAGGATATGCTGCCTCAGACATAAAAAAAAATACACACAGCCCGGCATTCACCTATAAACAGTCTGGATCCTCATTCTTCACGTTACAGTCTTGTTGTTTTTATCTTGACCAAATCAGGAGGAAAGCAAATTATTTAAGTTTTGTTTCAGTATTGCCATTATTATTTTTTGCGAACATGCAGGCGTCAAACCCTAATAATAATAATACCACAGGTGGTGTGTATTAGGAATGCATCTTAAATGTTTTCAGAAATGTGAAAGTGGTTTATTCCGAAATCCAACATTTCACATTTGAGTGTGAATCAGTAAATGGCTGTTTGACTAATTGTCAAAATTGAATTTTTCTGCAATAATGGACAGCGTGGAGTGCTCAGGAGTTGTATACACATTAGATTAGGTTTGTCATAAAAATGTGGAATGCATTTACTAAAAGCCTGTTTTGATTTAAGTGAATAATCATGTTCACATCTTAATACGTGCAAGCACACGCATGCAGGGTTGCAGCGAGGTCACCTCATTAAGATGAATCAAATGGGCTCTGAGGACAGCGCTGCCTCTCTCTTATGACACACACTCTGCCATTAGAACACGAACAACATTTTTTCCCCTCCCTTCACAACCAGTACTTTGATCCGTGTGAAATGACAGAAATTAAGACATTTTCAGTTTGGAATAAACATCACATGGATTTGTGATTACTTCAGATTCAGATATCAGACAGGCTGTGGACAGACATAATGCAGAAGCTGTTCATTGATTAACCTCAGAAAGTCCCCAGCTGCATTATAAGCAGCTTGTGCAACCTCATTACAGGAGGGGATGTTTTTCATGTCTTGAGACTTGTGTGTGACACGGTGGACAGCACAGCAATCGTGAAGCTTAAATGGATCCACTAACCTCATTTAAGAGGGCTTCCCCTCCCCCTGACACTTGTGCCGCCGGCGTGTTAAGATGATAATGAATTTAAAGAACACTTATGACTAATATGTCAGGCTTTTACCCTTTGAAAGGCGACGGACTCGCTGGAGCCGCAGCTCCGGTCTGTCCCGGGCATCCGTCTCAGCCTTGCTTTATCCCCCAGTGCAGGTCTGGATGAACGGGATAATGGGATGTCCAATCACGGAAATGTGATTTCCATTGACCGCAGCTTCGTAAGTGAGTCGTAGAAGGGTCTTAACAAATTGGATTTGGCCAATGGATGTGAAAAATACAGGGCCTCTGCATACATGTGTGAGTGTGTCTGTGCTGTCTCATCCACACATCATCAAGGCTGGTGGCAGCACCGTGTCACACCCACTTGGTTGCTGCAGTCTGCATACTGTAACTGCACTTCAATCCACATAGACACATCCATCAGCATGTGTCAATTATTTATCTATTTTTTTTATCCTAACATTATGCCTCATGCAGCAAATTAACTTCAGGTGACATCACATAAGGAGATACTGTAGATTCTCTTGTAATATTAAGGAGTAGGTCGTTTAGTTGGTTCAGGTGGCCAACTGTTGTGCATTAAGAGGATTTGTCTGTCAGTGTCAACAAGTGTTGCTTTCATAGCTCATCATTCTGATCTGGCCGTCTTCTCAAGTTCATTATAAACTGCTCCACCTTCTTTTAACCAGATTAATGTTAGAAGTCGCTGGCTTTAAAGAGAATCGGTTTACTTGGTGCTCCATACACCTGAGCTTGTCCCGCTGAATAAGCACAGAGCATCTAGAGACTGAGAAGCAGCCGAGCCACAGAGCCAACCAAATAGTCATGATCACAATAAGGTGCATACGGAAGCTCTAGTGTGGCCCCTGGGATACACACAGGAACTAAAAGGTGAAAACATAATCTAGTTTTATTATCACCTTGGTTATGTCTTGCTATTGGTGCTGCAGATTGTTTGTATCTGACTTGGATTCATTAATGCTGATTTATGGATTTCATCTCAGGGACTAAATATTTGATGGCGGTAAGTTAGGATTTTAGTGTCTTACTCAGGGGCAAAACAAAGCCTACCTTAGTGTTTGTTTCAGTTGGCTGTAGATAACAAAGCTTTGATTGAAAAGTGCTGACTGAGAGCCTGGGTAATTACCCAGCGACCACTGTGGATTTTATAAGTTACACCCGCTGACGTCTGCCTGTCAGCCTGCACCTTGTAGAAAAAAAACATATCTGCCATACTCATTATTAACGTTCAATCATACATTAGGCCATTTGCTAGTCGCTCACTTACATATGCAAATACTCGTGAAAAAAATCTTTTTAGCAGGATCAAGTAGGAAGATGGAGGCTGCCATGAGATCTGCCGACCTTTTCCAAAGAACGGCAAAATCATAGAACATACCAAGCTGTTTGGTTTTTGTTTAACATACTCTGCCTGTCAGAGGCTGACGCTAAGTCTCCTCATATAAGAGCCATCTTGTCCTGTGCTCATCCAATCGGCAGGGAGTAAAGCTGATTGAAACAAGCAGTGTACTGAATTCAACATAAGCTACCATCTAATTGATTTTGGTCTGGCATTTCTGTCTTCAGCAACATGGTTTAGTATAAGTCATTGTGGGTGTAATTTTGATAGACCTGATTATGGCCCTGAACTGTTGCCTGCTTGATTGTGTTTTTTACCCCAGTCAAATGTTGAGGTAAGTGTGAGCTTTGGTGCTCATTGAGAGGAAACTGCAGTGCTTTGGTACTGTTTGATGCTGGTTGATGTTGATAAGAGGCTGATTGGGGAAATTGGAACAAACGCAATCTGATATTACTACTTACTATGACAGTGTTTTCTCGATTTCCCTCAATAACCCACCTCAGATCTGTTCATTGAGCAGCGTTGGCTCATATTTGTTGATGGGGAGGCAGTACTCAATCTGTGTCATAACCACAGACAGAGAGAAAGACACTGATGCTGAGTTAGCTACTGTATGTCCATTGCATTTGACATGTTGTCCTCTGGCTCTATTGAACAACTGTGTCATTGCCTTATGCCAGTAAGAGGTCATGGACAGTGTGAAATTACTGGAAATGGCTCTCCCCTAAAGCACTAATTAGTGAGCTTGGAGGTTTTATAGCTTCCTAGAGGAGCTTTCCGCCTCAAGATTTTTTTTTTGCCTTGTTTACATGCATTTACCATGGCAACAGAGTCACAGCAATTTGGTAGTTGATTGGGCGTTGGCTAGCAGCAAGACTTTCATTGTCTTTGCATAGAGCAGTGTTTTGTCTATCAACTGGCTGTCAAAACAAAAAGATGATTAGCCATGTTTCAGCTATTTAGTCTCAGATTTGGTGTTTGCTTGAAGCATGAAGGTTCATCATTTCCACATGTAAAGAACACAGTGTTTACAATTCGCCATTTGCTATCAAAGAGTATGTTGAAATTAGCTGAAGATAACAGGAGCTTTGGGAATTCATACAGTAGTACAACAGCGTGCTCTTTGAGGACAGATTAAATCACCCACTGTAAATATAACAGATAATTTCCTTTTTCAGTCCAAATGTTCCTTAAAACTGTTGAAGAATTTCTTTAAAAATTGGAAAAACAAGAACGATGATAGCAATAAAACCAATAGAATTAGAAAGACGAGAAAGGTAATAGCTGATAAAGTGAAACCAGCAGCGTGTGCATGGCTCAGTGCAGGAGAACCTAAATGCAACATGGCGGACTTTTCCGTATATTCCATTTCCATTGTACTTTTCTCTTCTCCCTTGGCTGCCTTATCGACCACATGTCAGCCGGTACAGCAGAGGAACAACAAGGGGATGCAAGTGAAGCCAGACTACTCTTACTTATTTATGTATCTATTTCTGTATTTATTCATTACCCCTTGTGCTCGCCGGGTTCCCATTTGCGGGTTGCCTTTCGATCCAACTGTGAACAGCATGACAATGGTGTTTCTGTTGCCTATAGGAATCAGACAGAACATAAAATCTACATGAAACTTATCCACATTCCTGCTTTAAGCTTTGTGTATCTTAAAGTGTAGGTATTTCCTAAATACATGCATTATATTTTTTGGTATCAGGGAACCTTTACTCATTCCCTCTTTTTCTCAACATTTTGCCCAAGTTCCATATCTTACTATTCATTGGTTGTTGAACATTACTTATTGCCTGGTAGTGTTTGAATGTGGGCCACCTGTGCAGGTTGGAATAGGCCATGTGTTGGGGCTGTTGTCTTGAGAGCAGAGAAGGGTACACAGTAAAGCTGCAAGGACCAGATGTTAAACAGCGCTTGCGACCTCTCTGTTCTGTTTCTCTCTCTCTCTTCTCCTCCACCTTCACATCCCTGCTGTCTGTCTGTCAGCACTTTCCCAGTGGTGGTGTGAGACATGGCGTCAGGGTGCCTGGGCTGCCAGCCTCTGCCAGCTCACACTGTGACCTCCAGCCCCGCCACCTCAGCTCTGTGTGCCAATGCCACAGCAGGCCACTACTGGGCATTTATACTGAGTCGACTCCCTGTGCCAGGAGAATAGTAAGGCCTACTGTGATGGTAGGGAGCACAACCTTTTTTTAAACAAAAGAAAGAGTCCAACTGATGTGGCAGACATCAATTTTTACTGAAATACTGGCCATTTCTACAGCATTCTTCTGTCTTTCTTTATGGAGATACATTATTCAACAATACATAAATACATATATACATTTTAATTTACTATAAGTGATATAGTAAATGATAAATATATTTAAAATGCATAAACTCAAAGCATTGAAAGGCAGCATTAGACATTAGATCTGGATTTTAGGTCTGGATTTTCTGTAATGTGTCTGGCTTGTTCCCTCTATTCTTTGATATTTGATATTTCCTGACCTAAATCAGGAAAACTTTCTAACTTGAGACAATATTTTTGCTTCAGTAGAAATTGGATGACTGATACGGAGTTTGCAGTGTGATCTCAGTAATGTTGGATGCCTGTAGTATCCATGACAGACTTTGAGTATTAACACATATTAGTTATCCCAGTGTCTGGGTCAGAGTGTCTGTCCTGTGGCCGGGGATGACTATTGACCAGTTTAGGGATGAGCTGAGGATGAGATGATTGTCTCCGGCGTGCACCTGGGTGATAAGAAGGCAGCTCATGTCCTTCTTAGCTATCAGGCCTAACAGCCACAATATAGCCCCCCTCCATCCTCTCCAAGGCCCCCGTCCTTCCCGGCTAACCCCGGCCTTAGGAGCTCCTTAGGGAGCGCTGACTCAGGTGCATCAGTTTTAAACACCCCCCCCCCCCCTTCATCTTCCAGGGCTTGAGCATGACCTTGCCTCCACCCAGATAAAGAGAGGGGGAGGGGTTGTGTGAGGGCAGCTGTGGGTGGAGATGAGGCTAGGCCCTCATTAGCCCAAGCCGAGGCGGGACAGCTCAGGAAAAGTGCACTAATTACCCCACTAACAATGTCCTTGCCGTTCATGGCTTAGAGCGGCCACTTCGCCACGGGATAATAACCCATAACCTCTCTGTGAAGTTCAGGATGGCATTATCATGATCACTTTAAATGATGGACAGAGGGTGGTGTTATAACGCAGGCAGCAGTTTATTGATGGGTTCGGCTGGTGTTTCTCACAGTACAGCGTGCAAACTGAAGTGTGTGTGATGCCTGTTTTCTTGGAGTCACTGGGTGACGCAGATACATTATTATATGACTTTAAGTACAATTAAAAATAACCTACCCTGCATCTCATTTTCTTTTTGAAGAAAACCATTGAGCTCTCAGACACAGATGGCTACTAATTTTAGCAAGTTGCACTCTAAAATAGAAGTCTGTCATTAGTCTAAAAAGTTTGCAGTCCCAGTCCAATCAAGCGACTCCTTGCTTAGCAACCGTTGGGGTCTGTTTTGTCTGAGACCATTCTCTGAGTCATTGGTTCTCTGTGACTGAAAGGTGACTGGTGAAGCCAGCATGGCCAGCATTAGGCCCTCTGCGCTTTCCTTCATCTTTTCTGTTAGCGTGTGGAAAACAGCTTGGCGACCGACAGCCTGACATTACAGCAGGAGCCTGTAATCATGGGACTGTATAAACCCGAATCCAGCAGCCGCAAACAGTGTGGCCTCGTCATAGTGGTGGCAGCTAAGAACCATTCACCGCTTCTGTCTCATAAACTGTGCTTGCTGTGTCATACCAGACCCCCTTCATAGATGATTCTGCTTTCAATAAAGTTGCCAGTTAAGCCTATAAACGGGATTCCTGCTGACACGAGAGGATGCTGATGCCATCAAACTGACATGTCTGAATAATGTTTTCAGGCTTGTTTTATGGATACAATGAACTTTCCTGTTCTTTTGGGCTCTTACCATGTAGCATATATGTAACAATCATTTAACAGTAAATTATATTTAGATTGTAAGCTAAAAAATATTCAACCCTGTACCTCTCCCTACCACTCCAAGCTGTTTGCCATTACACTGTGACTACACTCGTGCTGCACGGCTGCTGTACACCCCTCAAACTCTATTTCCCATCATTATGCCATTTAATGCGATCAAGATGGTAATCAGATTGCAAGTGAAATACCTCCATGACACGGTTGCGTGGGTCCACTGGTGTGTGGAGGTTAGAGAAGGCGGCTGGTGGAGCATTTGGAAGGGCACAGTGGCTCCAACCAGATCTGGGCCTAATCTGTAAACCCTCCTCCTGCTCCTCATTTGGGTGCTGAAGGGCAGGGCAGGGTGTTTGAGAGACTCTGGTGGGCAGTTCTGTTGTGAAGGACCTCCTGTTGAAGTGTAGGCATGGCAATAGAAAAGACAACCTGAAGCTCGTTTATTTTTCAATTGCCAGTGTCGTATACCACAGATTCATCGTGTTGTCTTTGAAATAATACATTGCTAATAAGTAAGTAAGACCTGTTCACGACTTGATTGCTATTTTGTTTAATCTTAAATATTAATCATCTGTCTTTTCACATTATCCAATTAGCATATTTCTCTAAAACAGCTGTTGAGTTTAAAAAGAGCCATAATCAGGTTTTAAGCTGCTAAACTACTTATGAGTTGTGAATATGTTCGTTAATACATCTTAGTGTGGAAGATGAGTGGGGATGAGACCCAAAAGTGCTAGATGCGGTAGTCTGTCAGAGTCCATTACACACCTCAGAGCTAAGAGCCAGTTGACAGGACAGCCACTTGTAGCTGCAGAGTCTGTGTGGAGCATGTGCATTTTAGAGTGGACAGTGCTGTCTGGGTGGAGGATTTCTGTGGTAAGTAGTGTGTGAAAGAGTAGGAATTTATGCACTGCTGCTTCATCACATGCTGGTTTGGATTGCGTGGTGGAAGTAAGTTTGTTTGGGGCTGCTTTTAAAAGTGTTTATCCTCTCTTTCCTGTGTGTGTGTGTGTGTGTGTGTTACAGTCGTGACAGTGACCTCTCTACAATCATCTCCAACCTGCACCACACCAGACAGCACGGCATGCCCGAGGGACAGTCAGCCTCTGACCACAACACCAGTACTGGACACACAGGTAGGACCCCACTGATGCTGTGTGTGTGTGTGTGTGTTTAAAGGTTTGTCAGGTTGTCTTTCTAATTTCTCTGTCCTTCCTTTCTTCCTTTGTGTCCTTTGTGTCCAGCTATATCCCACTTTACATCTCCCGTAACATATGTAAACATTCCATTACCCATTTAATTTACTCTAATTTGTGTGATTGGGGGGGAATTTAACATAAGCTTATTACTCATTCCTTAAGGTCGCTCTCAAGTTGATTACTTAATGTTCTTCCCACATTCTCTGCCACACTGCAGGATTTTTGTTAAACCCCCTGTTTTAAATTACCTCTGAATAAATAGCTTTGTTTGCCATTAATCCAGTTTCATGTGAGCAGAGGAACCATGGTGTGCGCGCGTGCTAAGAGCTTTTCTTACAGCTTACAGACAGAACACAGACAGCATTTAATCACAGCTATTTGTCAAGTAGCATGTATGAGGATATTGTGCAGCCATCAAAGACATATGGTTGTAAAACAGCCTCAGTGGATATCGCTGTTCAGTGGTCAACCTACTGTACTGGATGTTTCTGCCACACTGGGTTAGTCCTATTCTTTTAGTTGTTCTGTATCCGAAAAAGATATGATTGAGAGCAACAATGCTTCACCAGTAACCCGACAAACATTGTTATATTATTGCCTATTATTTTATAAATGTTTTATATTAGTCACACTTCCGTCCTGAGTTTTCTTTGTTTCAGCTTTGATTTTGCCGCTGATTTCACTGTATTATTTGTTGTTGCAGGCTCTCATTTTTTATTCCACATTAAAATTTTTGTCTGGATGTGTCGTCTCAGTTCTCTGCCACATGAAAGTCAGTTAAGAATGAGTAATAGTAATTATTATTATCAAGGAAGACTATAATAGTTATCTATAGCGATCCTGAAAAATAATCAGCTGAATTGAATACATTCCATCTGCAAATCCAAACACTTTTTGAACAAATATATTTACCCCTAATTAACAAAAGAGTTGCCTTTTGTCAGTGAAGACCATACCTTTGCTCCACTGCTGCCCTGGGTTTGACCCCGTCCCTTCTTAAACCGTTAACTGGAGGCGCAGCAAGTGCCATGATCAGCCCAGGCCCAACACCAACACCTCCATACCCTCTCTCTATGTGCTCATCTCCTCTGTCTGCCAGATTAATTGTCCATACGGTGCCTGTGATATCAGGTGGGGTGGGTGGAAGGTGGAGGGTTATTAGACTGCTCAACAGCCAGCCCAGCCAGCGTCTTAAACCCCAGTTTGGGACGGATTTCCATCCGAATACCGGCCTAATCAGCTGCTAAACTTAATGGAGAAATCAGAGTTGTTATCTTAATGGAGAATGACACAATGGGATGAATGTGCGTGGGTGGGGATGATGGAGGAGGGGGGGTAAGCACAGTGTGGCTTAAGCCAGAGGGGGTCCAAGACCCTAAAATCTGTCCGTTTGACCACTAAAGGGAGATTTAACAGGCTGCCTAAGCGGCTCGCTCCGTGTCTGTAAACAAGTCCAATCCGATCAGCCACTGGCTCTAATTCTGTCTGCCAGTGAAATTAGATGCACACACGTTCACAAATACACAATTACACACAAATAACACGTAGTTATACAGATGTATGCCCACGCAAAATCAACAGACATTCAAATTTGCGTCCAAGTACATAGGTGGGTGTAATGTCTATGAAATCCTAAAGCAGTGGATTATTTGAGTTTGAGGTGGATGAGACGGTAAATGCTCTTTGTGATATTGTGTTTACTCTGTTCTGTCAATCAACTCTCCTATTTGACTTATCTTCCAAGAGTCTGTCAATGAACTGTGGAGGGAGAGAATCCGAGAGACGGGGAGGAAGACAGGAGAGACATTAACGAAAAAAGAAAAGGAAAGAAGGAGAAGTCTGCATTGGAGAGAGACTGAGATGCAGTGATGGAAGAAGCATTTGGAAGTGGAGAGACAGAGGAAAGAGATGAATGAGTGCGGTGGTGGTATCAGGGGAGGGCAGGCGGTAGCTATGGCGGTGGACGGCTCCGTGTGTTTGTGTGTGTGTGTGTGTGTGTGTGTGCCTGTTTGTGTGTGTGTGTGTGTGTGTGTGTGTGTGTGGGGGGGGGGGTCAGGGGGAAAGGGAAGCAGGCTTGCCGGGGAGTCTCTGCGCCG
>JAVQJL010064960.1:0-10224 GCA_036024295.1 Nannoperca obscura | reverse complement strand
AGAGAGAGAGAGAGAGAGAGAGAGAGAGAGAGGTTGGATGTACACACGAAACAGTGGATGAGAAAGATGATTGTGTATGCATGAAGGACCTTGGATAGTCCTACAAGTGGAGGTTTTCTCCCTGATGCTGCCTTCAAGCGCTGTTGGAAATGTTGAAATTCCAAGAATATCAATTCAATTTCAATTAAAAGTATTTATATAGCACCATATCATAACAAAGTTATCTCCTCCAGTGCAATGCCACCATCCAAATGTTCATATCACCAAATAAATTGACTTTAATTGACATGATCTGCATCATGAATATCATTCTGCTGGACAATCAATACATTTCTTTAAATAATTTTTTAACTACTATGCCTTCCAACTACTGATTACTCACCGTGAAACTATATTAAATATGTTGTATTACCTTTTGATCCTGGTCACAGGACAGCTCATTAACATTAACTCGTGTCTCTGTAGGTTCCACAGTACGTTCCCACAGCAGAATGTGGCTGGAGAGATTACTGCCAGGAGCCGGCCTCGCTGCCCGAGCTGCCCTTCACCCAGTGTCCCTGCCCCCCCCGCAGCCTGTCGTGGCAGGGCCCGTCCATGGAGAATGGTACGTCTCCCAGCACTCACACACGAGCTCCTGAATGTAATGTAACATGTGGTGTAGTGGTGTGTTGAGCTGCCGTCTGCTGCTCCGTGCAGGATATCAGCTCCGAGCCTCCATCTACTCGTACGGGCCGGCTGACAGCCAGCCGTCGCCTTTTTCTGTGGACGCCAGCATCAGATCAGCGGAGGCGCTGTCAGGTAAACACGCACTTTCATTTCACTTTTCGTCTCTGCACGCTATTAAGTTGCTACACTGTTGGTCCAGCGGACATCCTCAGCTGAGCTCAAGATGTGAAGACACAACTAAAGATGCAGACGTGTTTAATTGTAAACTATGTTGCCTCATCGCAGCCACTACGACTGCAGAACAATAAATACTAAATATATATATACTGTGAATATTTAAACTGCACATTTACAGTAAAGTTCAGCATCACCAAAGAACCAAAGCCTGGGGGCGGCGGTGTTACTGCCCCCTAGTGGCCAGAGATGAATGAACGCAGCTTTAATGGAAACAGGAGGTGCGGCACTGTGTTGTGGCCCGAGCTTAAACTAACTTCAGTTTAAGGTCTAAAAGTCTTGGTGATGGGGGCACTATAATTAACCCTTGTGTTACCTTCGGGGTCATATTGACCCAGTGGCCCATTGTTTTTACCCAGTGTCTCCTCCAGAGGGTAGCACAAGGGTTAAAGTTCAACAGACCTTATGATGCAGCAGCATGTAGGCCAATCAAAACTCTCCAACCTCCAGCTCCATTCATAACTTATATGCAACATCAGAAACCTCGAAATAGCTTCAAAATAAATAACTGAGCACGTGTATTATTCCCTTTTTGGCGTTTAGATTTATTTTCAGCCAGACAGGCAGTAGCCTCACGATTCAAGCTAAGCTAACTACGCTGAGAAACATTTAAAAATGTGACCTCCACCCGTGTCCACCAGACTTCCGCCTGCACGTGTCGGTGTTCTTCCGGGACGCTCTGGTGAGGGAGGTGACCGTCTCCAGTCCGGACGGGTGTCACATCACTCCGTGCTCCTCAGAGGAGAAGATCTACATGCAGGCCAGACATCCTGAGGTGGTGGCCCTGCCTGTGGACAGTCTCTCAGCCCAGAGGAGGGCAGACGAGTGTCCGCCGAGTCCCCCCTCCGCCCTGGAGAGGGGAGTGTTGCTGTGGATGGACACAGATGGACTCTACGCCCGCCGGCTGTGTCAGAGCAGAGTGTACTGGCAGGGAGGGCTGTCCCAGTATGGAGACAAGCCCAACAAACTGGACAGAGACGTCACCTGTAAACTCCTCCACACGCAGGACTACCTTACAGGTGAGATTCAGTCATTCAGGATTGGTTTTTGATTACCTGACAGCGAAATATTAGAGAAAAGAGCCATTTTATAACGATATTAAACACCAAATATTCTCATTTAAATATTTTAGATGATCAAATAAAAGAATGTTGCACCACATTTAACACACTGCTTTAATCACAGGAGAGCTGTATTATATTAATATCTGTTCACCCAGATTGTTGAGAGTCTTGGAGGGTTCTGGAAATACCTTCACTTTCAGCAGAAAGTGCTTTAAAAAAGAAAACTACAGCTTATTTACTGTAAAACAGCACTCAGCAGTTGTGGTGGACAAACCTTCTACAGTAATGTCTAACGATGAGGTGACAGTCACATGACTTCTTCACAGCCACATCATCCCCGCCCACCTGCTAAGACAGCCCCAGCTGTGTCAAAGTCTAACAGCTAATTGTATTTGCATACATGGTGTGACCAGGACTTTCCATTCGAATCACCCCAAAGGTCACGCCACTTCAAGCGGATTTCTTCTGAATTCATTTGAATTTGACTTGTTCAGATGAGTTTAAGACGTCAAAGCTAACAGTGACTCGATCTGCTCTCCTTCCTGACTATCAGAGATCCAGAGTTACGGGCTCCACAGTCAGCCGCCGCCTCGCTTCCAGCTGAGCTTTGGAGACGAGTGTCTGGACCCGCAGAGACAAAGACGGACCCTCACGGTCCAGGTGACTGGCCACACTGTAGTTCTAACACTCAGCGCTGTTTAACCATCTGCTCATTGTGCTTGTGTCATTTTGCACTCGAGTTCAATGAAACATCATAATGACTTGTGTGGAAAGTTAAGTGTTGAAAGTTTGACACGGGCTTTGAAAAGTGAAAAATAGGATTTGAAAGTAAAAACCTCAGAATTGAAAGTCTGAAAGAGCTTCTTCACACTCATGTTTGTTTAAATTCAGTTTCTGCAGAGATTCAGCACTCACCTGCTTCCAGACCCACATGTGGGGTTTAAAGTGAGAGTGAAGGAGCGAAACAGTCTGATTAACAGGCTAATTTAAGAAATGCCCTGAAAGAATCCCGTCTGCTGTTTAAAGCTTCAGGTGATGGGATGTCTGACAGCGTTTCAACCTGAGAACATCTGAAACCCAGAAACCACAAAGTGGAGCTCCAACTAATCTTGACCTTCAGTGCTTCTGTTTGTTCTCGAGGGTTGTTATTTTGCCCTAACCAATCAGCAGCGAGGGATGGCCTCTGTCCCACTGTCGCCACCTTCAGGTGGACTCAGAAGCTGCAGTAGCGGTTTGGCAGAAGAAATACGCAGATTTGATTTAGTCGATCAGCAGTGAAAACACCAAACATTCCCTGGTTTGCTGCTTTTCTTTGTCTTATTTGACAGTGAACTTAATATTTTTGAGGTTTTGGATGAATCAATGGACAAAATCTCAGATGCAGAGGCCTGAACTATATTCAGGCTTTTATCGTTAGTTCAGTTAGTGCCGCTGCATTTCTTTAGAGCACAAGATAGTTAGATAGATCAACAGTTTCTCCTTTTAAAAAGCTTTGACAGCAGATTTAAACTCAATTATTAACATTTCAACTGTCCTAACAACTGAGCAAGACCATGAGTTACAGCTGAAAGCTGAATTTAAAGTGCTTTTTACACTTTCTAAATCCTGTTGATCACTTTTAAACCCCAGGTGAAACTTTCAAATGTGAGCTCATAGAAGCCTTTCACTGACCTCCCTGACCGTCCCGTGTTTCAGGTGGAGCCGCTGTTTGCCAGGCAGCTCCTGTACTACGCCCAGCAGATGGGCAGCCACTACTACCAGCTACGCAGCTTCGAGCACCCGGGAGTCACGGACCAGATAAACACCCCTGAGGACTTCCAGAGGGCCATCACACATCACCACAGCAGCAGCCTGCAGGAGTGATCCCAGTAGGTTCAAGTGACTGTTGAAAACTTCAAGATGACCTTTCACACAGGAGACCAGGACACTGAGACACGAGGACAAACCTGGACAGTGTTGTACATAAAATGATGGACGTTTAGTGGCAGTTTACTGTCGCGGTGTGTGTTTGTCAGTGTGTGTGTGGATGGAGCCAAAGTTTTGTTATTTACTGTATTTTAAGAGCACCATGAATACTTTCTCTACTCACTATGCAAAGAAACTGACAGCTTAGGCGATTGTACTGTAGGAAACTGTGGTGAATTTTAGTGCCTTGGGGGGGGGACGGGACGGGACGGACGGACGCTTTTTTACTTTCTTGCTGAGAGTTAGATGAGAAGGTTGACACCACACTCAAGTCTGTACACTCCTGGAGCCAGCAGGTGGTTAGCTTAGCTTAGCACAAAGACTGGAAACGGGTGGAAACAGCTAGCCAGCGAGCCTCTGGCCAAAAGGTAACAAAATCTGCACATTGTGATTTTTACACGTTGAGGCCAGGCTAGCTGTTAGCTTAGCGGCCTTTATGCTAAGCTAAGCTGATTGTTTACTCCTGTAGCTTCATGTTTGCTGTGCAGGTGTGAGAGTGGTATGGAGTTTCTCATTTAACTCTTTTATAAATAATTGTTTAGAGAGTCTTATGTTTGCAGGAGACACTATCACCACAATTAAATACATTATGAGTGTGTTTGTGTGAGGAAAACTCTCAGGGAGCTAATCTTAAATAAGCTTTTTCAACTCAATTTTGTATCAAATATTTCACTTATATATTTTTTTTAATTAAAAAGGGTCACACATCAAATCTGAGAGAGTTGAAATTAATTTTTGTTGCCTTGAATGAGCACATTTCTGTTGTAAAAAGAACAAAAACAATAAATGGCTTAAGTGTACAGAGTGACGACCTTTGTTCGTAAGTGTGTGAGCTCTTTATGTCAGTGCTGTGTGTGTGTGTGTGTGTGTGTCTGAACAGGAAGTGTGGTTCAGATGCAGGATGAGGCTGGTTAATCAAACACTTCATTATCACAAACAATGTGACGACATCGCGAGGGGAGGAGAAAGAGGAAGAGGTCGGCCACGCTTTCCGCACCGGAGAGAAAGCCTTCCTGACTTCTACTTAAAGATTATGGTCTGTTTCCACTTCCATGGAAAACAAACACAAACCCCCTACAACACAAAAACACTTGTCACTGCCGCGAAACTATCTGAAAGATAAGGGTGCACGTGAACAACAAGCCACTGCCTGGTGGCTTTAACACATTAGAGCTGCATCTAATCATTACTGTTATTATTGATTTGTGTGTTTTGATTAGCAGATTTGTTGTTAAATCCATAACATTTAAGAAAATAGTAGAAATGGTGACTATCACACCTTGTCAGAGCCAAAATCTCAAAGACATCAAATTTATTACGACATAAACGAGCAAATCCTGGAACCTGTGAACGTTTGTTGCATTTTTTGTTTACTAAATGACTTGAAATCAATTGTTTTCTATCAATTAATTAAACGTCAATTGACTCATCAATGAATTTCAGTACTATAGTGCATGTTTCTTAACACACACGTAGCAAATGTCCTGTAAATTAAAGGATATGTTTTCTTACTGTCAACAAATCCCATCAAAAGACCAAAACCACCAATGTATTGATCAATCAGTATCGTCTGTGTATCTGAAGCCTGACATACGTCTGATTCCTCTGGTCCTCAATCACCACTACACCTGCTGCTGGAAATATTCACCAGAGACTTAAAATAGTCCCCAACAAATGCATTTCCCCCCCGTTTGAGTAATGTTTCATAAGAACTACAGCGACCAGTTGTTTCAGGAAATGACTTTCACAGTAATAAAACTATATATTTGTAAGGTGTTTTTTATATTTAAATGTACATCCTCACCAGGAACCAATGGGCTCAGAGAGAACTGGGAATAATCGTAGTTCTCAGAACGCCGTTTTGATTGAGGGACTTTTTTTAGCTCCTACTTTAGAGAAGGTACTCTCCCAGCAGGAGAGGAACCTCCAGTGACATAACTGTGTGCTTACTGGTCGGTCCATAGACTGTATATATAAAGATGGACGAAAGTGAAGCCCAAACATCTGGATCGCCCCCCCCTGGTGGCTGGCTGCAGTATCAGTCTGGCTCCACATGACATCACCAGTGCAAGATGGCGTCATTGTTGTCCATCTTTATACATACAGTCTGTGGGCCAGACACACGAGACAATGCAGCCGCCATCTTGGACCAAAACACGAATCAGCGGAGCGACAGGGAGGTCCAGGGCTTTCTCAGTGTATGTGGACAGATGGGTGTGTGTGTGTGACATTGTGATGATGTCACTTCACCAACCGCTGGCCGGCTTCAGCGTTCCCATTGGTGGTGCAAATACAAACAGAAAAAAGGCCCTTGAAGGTACATAGTTCTCAGAGGAGCTCTTCATTGAGTTTGTAGACAATAAGGAAAATATAGAATATCACCAATCTTACCCTTTAAATGCAAATAATAATTGGTATACAGATATGTAACATTTTAAATTTACTGGAGCACATGTGGACTTTAAAGGTTACTTTGATGAATGTCACTCGATCCGTAACTGTGCTGATCTTTGGTGAAACTTTGAACTCAAATGTAGAAAACATGATGAAAGTCTTCCTGGACGTCACCTGCTGCCTCAGGTAAAAACATGTTTTTCTACATTACAAAAGAAATCATCTCTCTTTGGTCGTTTCTTAGAGTATAAGAAATGCACAGAAAGTCACATTTTGACTTTGTCCAATCAGAATTGATCAATAATAGTTTCATTTTAACAGGTAACGCTATCAAAATGATGACACTAGTGTATTAAAAGTATTTCTAAGCACTATAAACGGTTTAAATCAAACTATAATTTGTTTTTTTAAGTTTCTTAGGGGCAACTGTACAATGAGGCTGATGTATCAACAGAAAATTAATGACATATAGTGAAAACAGCATTAATAAACACTTAAAGTGTCTTTATCAGCTACATTATAGTGCGTTATAAACCATTCATTAAACCTTTATATGGTGCTTAGAAGTGCTAAATTTTGAGTAAAACAAAAACAAGGTGAGCTCCATCACATTTCCTCTGATGTGTCAAACTTCTCCACTCGTGTAAAAACCCACTCAATTAAACAAAAAAACAAAGTCACATCAAAGTGTAAATGTGTTTTGCAGGTTCTGTCATCTTCTCTCCTGAATGGAACAGAGTACTGGCGAATAAAAAGAACCAAAGAGGTAGAAAACTCCCCCTCCTCACCTCTGTTACTGTAAACACGGAGCTCACAAAGGCTTTGGGGCTTTGAACTTATTTTGTGAATGGGCAGAGAGCTAAGTTTAGAACGCAGACAATCAAAACAACTCCCGCCTGCCCTGCATGGCTTTCCCCTAAACGCAGATGGGAAACCAGTGCAGAGCAGAGCAGCTCTGAGGTGCACGAGCTGCAGACAACAACAGAAAGTGGTTGCCGAAAGACGACTGAACCGTAGGTGCAGGTGTGGGTGTAGCTCGTGCATTCACAAGCTGAGACTGAATGGGTCAACTCCTTCTACAACTCAACAGCGTGTCCTCAGATTACCTCACGGCTCGTCAGACTTTTTCATGTGAGCTGTGGGCGTGTTTCCCCACAACCACGACCAGAATCACACTTCCTCTGGGATCCAATGGCAGCCTGTGCTGAAGGTCTGCGCTGAGTAACGGCCTGCAGCGTCCTGCAGCGTCCCCCACCCTGCACACGCCCTGCGCTCACGTCTCCGCCCTGAAAACCAGCCAGACAGCGGGTGAACTGGTGAGCTGCAGCTCCAGAGATGAATGGCTGCAGCCCACGGACCCACCTGTCTGCAAATAAGCACTAACGCAGTGCGACACTGATCTGCAGACAGTTTTAGAAGGCAGATGTTTCACAGGGCTGGAACCAGGACATGTTGAGGTCCAGTCCCTCTGCAGTGACATGAAAGATACATTTCTTATATATTATGTAGTTTACTCGGGTCTGTATCAGTGTTTCTGCACTTTTGACACTACAGTGCACAGATAAAGTATTTAGTCACAATACGTCGCCACAAAATACAACTGCATTGTTTAAATTTACTGTGGAGTTACTGTGGAACATTTCTTTCACATAAAGGCTCAATCCAGGATGCATTTGATGGATTTTAGGCTGGTTAATGTTCTCTGATACAAGATATACTGTTACTAACAAACATCAGTCAGAAATCACTCTGTTATGCAGCTCCACCAAAAAGATGTCTCTGTTTCATGTGTTTGTCAGTTGGGTAGCAGGATATTGACGACTCACTACTAAACAGATTTTTAGAAAAGCTTGGGGAAATTTATGCCAGGGGCCAAACAACAAGCGCTTCATATTCTGACTCATAACTCTTGAATGGGTACGCGTAAAAGCAAAATCAGCCCCTTAGAAGGACTTGTTATTCTTCAAATAAAGTGCTGTGAATAATGGAAAGATTCAACACTTTCAGTTCACTCGTGCACTGTCCAGTGAGGACGATGGAGGATCACTGCTGCGGTCGCTGCTGTTTTCAGCTGATGCTGCAGATTCTGTCCAGATCCCCCATTACGTTAACATGTCTGCAACCTTGGCATGAAATCAAATGACTTTCTCACTTTATTAAGCAGCAGAGATGGCACAGTACAAAGCACGGACAGCACCTTTAAACCTCCAAGTGATCGGGACACATCTCAGTCTGAGCAGAGACTCGCTGATGACCCACAACTGTCTTGCAACAAGCCAGTGAGCCGCATGTGATTAGCATAACCAGCAAGACTGGGACTGTCCTGCACAGTAACAATGAAATCAACTCATTTAGTGTCTTTGAGATTAGATGAACAGACATTTGTGTCCAAACCAGTGATGCAGAAATTGAAAGTGACATTGAAAAGATAAGAGATAAAGTTCTTTAGCTGATTGCACATAGAAACAAAGAAGAATGCAGTTTAGTGGCAGATTGAGTAGTTTATCTCTTTAAAGGCTGGACGCAGGAGGGCTGGAAGCAGGTGAGCTGGAGCTGCATGCTGCTTTTAAACTTGTTCAACAGCTCCTCCAATAACCTGGTGGAGGAGACAAAAATAAACCTTTAAAGCATGAAGCAAACACACAATGACTTTTATTAACAACACGCAGCCGCAGGAGACTCACTTCTTATCAGCTCCGCTGTGCAGCTGAGGAAGGCCGTCCAAAGCCAGTTTGAAGCTTGCACTGGAAACCAGACGCTCAGTTAAAACACGTTTATTATCACTGGAAACCAGGAAATACATCGTGTGTGTCCAGGTATGCACATGCGAACACACACACACACACACACACACACACGCTAGTGCGTGCACACAGCAGAACCAGATTACTTTCACTTCCTTTCCATAACCCACCAAGAAAACATAAATAGGGATTGTAGTGAGGGATGTGCGACTGTTAAGATTTATGTTTGTGGCATTCGCTACCATAAATCACCGGGAACACATGTGAGTTCCTGTCTGTGCCACTGTGTGTGTGTGTGTGTGTGCGGTGTGTGTGTGGGGCACACTTACTTGCTTTCAGCGTTTAGGAAAGCAGCTATGGCGTCTGTCAGAGAACAGAGTTCAAGTCGAGCCTGAGCACGATGCAGGGCGGGGAGTGGGGGAGGGGGGGGGGGGGATTGTGGTTAATATATATTAAAAAAAGAAAAGGGCAACAGCACAGATTAGATTACATCAAATAAACCTCAACTGTCAGCAGTTGGTAGTCTGAACTGAAATATGGCATTATCAGAAATGACAGGTAAATCCCCGACAAGTGTGGGTGGACTTATGAGTCAGGGTCTTACTAAGACTGATAAACTGCTTGATATGTGTGTGTGTGTGTGTGTGTGTGTGTGTGTCACGCTGTGTACCTGCAAGGCTCCATTCTTGCTGAAGGAGGACACACACTGCATAAGACGACACATCTCGTCCGCAACTGACTCAACAATTTTAGACAAAACCCGAGGTACCAGGTCCTTGGAGACTGTGAAGACCTGAGGCAGAGACGGTTGGTGATGGAAGGAGGAGAGAAAAACAAATATATCTGGTATTTGCAGGGTGTGATGAAGTCCAAAGAACCAGAGAAGGTGTGTAAGGAGTGTGTGCAGGTTGTTTGTACCTCAGCATGAACTGTGATGATGTTGACCAGAGCTTCCTTCAGGTAGTTCCTTACACCTGAGGGAGAAGAAGGCACGTCAACATGGTGAGATGCTGAGAGAGCTGCGCGCGCACACACACACACACACACACACACACACACACACACACACACAAACACACACCCACAAAAACAAACAAACACACACACACACACAAACACAAACACACAAACACACACACACACACACACACACACCC
>JAVQJL010064959.1:0-33658 GCA_036024295.1 Nannoperca obscura | reverse complement strand
CCAGTCTTTATGCTAAGCTAGGCTAACTCTCTCCTGTAACTTTTAATTTCTTGTACAGAGATCGTCAGACTGGTATCCATCTCCTCATGTAACTCTAAGCAAGAAGGTTCCCAAAATGTCAAAGTATTCCATTAAATGACATCTTACCATCACAGTAGAAATCCTTGTGGGCTGCTTATAGCAATATTTTAATCCTCAATAAATTCAGTTGTTCCCAATAGTTTTTGCTTGCGACCCCTCTGTGAAATTAACGTTTATTAGACGATTTCATTTTAATACTTTTTTGAGGCCTGAAGGGATAAAACTATATAGCATATCACCAGAAGAAAAAAGAAAAATCTAAAAAACAACCTTTCTTTTGTAACAGTTTCACTTCTCTTATTTTCTATCCCAGCATTCATCCCACAACCCGAGACTCAGCTTGCAAACCTTTGTCCAGTACTGTTCAGTAGTAACTTAATTGAATCCATTGAAAAAGGCCCAGCATAACATTCCATTACTAAAGGGGCCAACTTCATTATGACTGTTAAGTCATAAAAGATATTTCATTTACTATAATAAAAAAGAGAGAAAAGCAGCAAAAAACTGGAACCATTTTTGCACCGTTGGTTGACTAATTAATTGAACAGACTAATCATTTCAGCATTAGAATCATAGACTGTTGATTTTACTGATACATGGCCTACTGTGTACACACATTTGGCAAGAAACGCACACAGACCACAACTTGCACACAAACACACTCATGCACCACATATTCAGCTGTGCGGCCTGTAAGTCAGAGTTGCGTCCAGTCTGACGATCTGAAGCTTCGATGCCTATAAATACAGTAAGTGAGGCAAATGCTCAGAATACTGACATAAAAGATAGACTGCTGTTTCAAGGGACAGAAGAGGGGAGGAAGGGGGAAGTGGAATATCTCAGTAGGTATCTGGTGTATCTCACCCCATCACTACCAGCCCGTAAATGTAACTGGATGCTCTCCAGTTGTAGCAACCGACCACAAGAGGGCGATCTAGGTATTGAGTTAAGCTTCCAGACACCACAGCTCACAGCAGCTGATGTGGTTGGAGACACCAAGGGAATGTATGGAATTTAAATTAAAAAGCAAAAATACTGCTGTCGAGACGAAAATAGCTGCATTACCATGAGAAACTAAAGAGGTTCCTGTTTTTGGTTAGCAAATGGATTATTGTCCTTAAAGTTTGGATCCAACTGAACAAACTCGCATTCAAGATCCAAATTATATTTAGCAACAATTATTGGTTGGAAATGTTATGGGTGGAAGTGATATTCACATCCACAGCATGCTGTAAAGGACTATAATTAGCATTGTAACATCAAGTTCACACTATTTTCTACTGTGATATAACGGAATAACTACCGCACACAAATAAGATCATGGTAGCCTCTAACGTATGACTTTCCAAAATTAGGACAATTTTTTTCCATAAACGTTGTTGCTTGATGGAATTCTTTGTGTCACTTGCTGTGTGTTGCTGTGTTTTCTTTGGCTTTAAAAAACAGAATAAACATGTTAGAAGGGATTTTACCCTCATCCTTAAACTTACATTTTAATTTTGAATAAAAACTTTAATCACATTTGGGTTATTTGTTTATTTATTTATTTATTTTTAACATGATTTACTGTAGATTGTAAGGAGATATATACTCACTGGCTTGCCGTGCTTTGTCCATGTAGGTGGTGGAGAGCTCGTCGCTGACTGGGGTCTGCTGTGGTCCCACCATGGGCACCAGTTGTTTGCTAGAGAACAACATCAAAGTCTCTTTTGCTCGTTCAGGAGACACAAGCGGTGGGCAGGCCAGCACGATGCAGCCCCCGGCCTCCTGGAAGCCACTGTCCCCTTCTCCCTCCGCCTCCACCAAGCCCTGATCTGGGGTCGGTGTGAGTGTGTGAGGGGTGAGAGTGTGCGGGGTGTGTGCTGGAGTAGTCCACTCGGCCTGGAGGGGCTGGTAGATGAGCTCTCTGCGAGGGACGCCAGGAAGACACTGACCATCCCATTGCCCCTGCATGGAGACCCCTGGATCTGTGGCGCTCTCATACCTTAGAGGAAAGACAGAACACAACAAAGATTTCACATTTTAAAATTCAAAAGTAAGATTGAGAGGTTTTCAGGGGGGTTTAGTTAACCTTATACCATGTAACTATGACATTGTGGGTTTGAATATGATCACTATATCATGCTCCTCTTGCTTCTACATAATTTAGAAAGAGACGGACTACATGTGTATTAAAGGAATTCTTTCTGATGTGGTTGGTCCTAAATAAGCTACACTTACAAAAAGCCACCTTCTGCCACCTAGCCTCTGTTCAGCAGAGCAACATATTTCCCCTCTGAAGATTTCTTTCATCTATCTTTCTACATTACATTTAGGCATTTAGCAGACACTTTTATCCAAAGCGACTTCCAAGTAAAGAGATAGTTTCTAAAGAGATAAATCATCATATTAGAGATTCTTCTACATATAATCATTAAAATAAACATCTGCTACTGTACTGGATGGTGAAATGTTAAAACCTAACTGTTTAACAACAATAAAATGACTGATGATGTTCAACAACTCCAATGAGAATTTGATATTGCGTTTATAGCTGGAGTTGTAGTTGTTGAATGCTAAGAGAATAACGGGTATATCTTGGTTAAAATGATTGATTTCTCAGATTTAACTGCCCAGTACAGTAACAGATATCCTTCTTGGTTACAATATGGACATGAAACACCAGTATGATGCTTCAGCTGTTTGAAAAGATAAAAGAAACCTTTTATGGTAGAATGCATTGAGGGTATCCATCCCTTACCCGCTCATCTCTGAGGTCTCCTCCTCTTCTTGGTTGTCATAGCGCGCAGGTGAGCGTGCGTGAGGTGGCGTGCGGCGATGGCGACGGTGTGTATGTGACCGCGTGTCTGCGTCACTGTCCGTCTCCCCGTAGTAAGCCTCGCTGTTGGGAGGGGAAGTGATGCCCCTGGGTATCCCGGTGGGGGAAAGGATGGAGGAGCAGTGGGAGGGCAAAGGGGCCGCGGTGGTAGACAGGACCCTGATGGAGGAGCGGGGCGATGCAGAGCGACCAGAGTAAGTTGAGGAGTGGATTCCAGAAGGGGCCCTGGAAACAAACAGATGACAAGTTGTGAAAATGCAAAAAATTGCAACAGTTTGTTTCTTCATGTAAAAAGGTCAAAGAGTGTGTGATGTACTGTCTGTGTGTGAGTCCTCACCTTTTAACCCTCAGGTTGAGTGTTGCACTCTGTGTGTCTATGAGGCTCATGGCCTGAGCATGACTGAGCTCTGCACATATATGGTCGCCAATGGCAACCAGCACGTCGTGTTCCTTCAGTCCAGCTCTGCAAGCTTTGCTGCGCCTGCGTACCTGCAGAGTACAGGGTTTATTTAATACTTACATTACATTGTGTACTTTCTCAGCTAATCGTTACCCTCCATTAGTTACTTAACTTTGTGGTTCTCACCCTTTTTGGCTCGTGACCCCTTAAATCTAAACAATCACATTGTCACCCATTGCTTATGTCTGTAAGTTATAACCAGGAGGGGGATATCCACTAATTCACAAGATTAAAGGAAATACATATCATTTTGTGTAGCACAATGTTTTTTCTCTTTTCTGTTTTCTTAATCAGCTTCTTACCATGAGTCATGGGTTCCTACATTAACCTGTACTTTAGTTTGAATTAGTTTAGGTTATTTCACATGAGATTTCCATTTTTTGTCTCTGTGCTCTTTTCACTGGTTTAAAGTGGGCGGGGCTCAGTTAGTTGTGGGGTTGTTTGCTCACGTTACCAGGCCTCTGTCAATTGAGTCTGAATAAACCACACCCACTGACAAAGCATAACTAAATAATCTCTTAATAAATTGTAAGTAAGGATGTTTTGTACAATTTATGAACAGCAACAGGCAGCTCTCTGCTACTGCCAGGCATCCTTGTCCCTGTTTCAGAATAACTTGTGAAGTCATGCAGCTGTTGCTAGAGGTCGCTAAGAGATGATGTCATAGGATCCTTCAGGAAGTATGTCTGTTGGGGGTGGGTGGTATACTGGGTAAGCAGAAAGGGAATTTTCTTGTCCAGGAGATTGCAGTTTTCTCTAAAAGAAGAGGTGAAAGCCCTCCCCTTTGTGTCCTCACACACACACACCATATCACTGTAAAATGTTGAGAGGAGGAAAGTGTGTTGCAAGTACTTGGACTCTGAAGAGGACACACTATTTGCCTTTATCAGTATCTCTTGTCCCATGGCGTGCAAGGATAAGCTATCTACCTCGTACTTTCCCACTCAGACAAATACACAGGCTTACACACACACAGCACAAGTGCACATCATGAAAGAGGGGGTTTGAACAGCTGCATCAGCAATCTGAACGGGCGGGGGGCTGTCATTCACCAAATGTGTATGTGTTCCCTACATACGCAAAATAAAACCTCACAGGAAAATCAACCACATTCCTAGACAGACGAAAAAAGGCAGGCGCTGCTGTGATCTGTGATGGCAACCACAGAAAATAAAACAGTTACAATAAAGTGTATGAGTACGTCTGTGTGGTTCTGTTTGTGTGTGAGCAAGAAGACTTTTTCCATGCCCAGCTTCCAGCTCCTCTTAAATGAGCTATTCTGATCCTCGAGTTTGCACTCCATTCCCAGTCGGGCTTATCTGAGGTATGCCCATCCACACACACACACACACACATACACAAACAAGAGGAAGCTCACACTGATCAAACTCTCATTAAAGGTGACCTTATCTACTTGAAAATCCTGGATAAAGAGAGGCGGTGCCAGAGCCACTCCACCTTCATTTTAAATCAGTTTAGGAGCGACTGGCAAACCGTTAACGTCAGTGTGAGCGAGGTCGCATTCCTCCTCTCCAGAATAGATTTTCTTATTAGAGAAAACATTCTGGACTGTCAACAAATATAAACACAGACACAAAAAGCATTTGGAGAAACCAAACTGAAAAAAGAATTACAGTCCTGGGCTTAAAGTCGAGTAAATCTAATAAATATGTGACGATAACAAATGTTCATTATCTACTGTGTATGTGTTGACAGTGGACACATTCATTCAACCACACACATATTGTATATTGCATGTGTGTGTAGTAATATATAATGGATATGCATTCCACACGTGTACTGTGCATTAACCGATTTAAAAGAAACCCCTATTAAGCTCTGCTACTGTATGATCACTATCAGGATGTAGTGATGAAACCCAGATCAACCCCTAAACATGCATCCACGCTGTTCTCTGACCCACAAACCCAACTGAATCTCAACCGGGGAACTGAAACTGGCTACAGTCAAATGAGTATGACAAAATTATATTCTAAAATCCTAAACTATATCCTAGAGATAGGTTAGTGTTGCGTGAAGTAGAGAAAGATCTGCGGTGCCCTTCAAAAACTGCCTGAGAATTTACTGACATTAGAATGCACTTGCAAAAGTACAGGTGTGTGAATAAATACAAGTTGCATTTAGTTATGTTACACCCCTAGAAATACCTTAAAGAACTAAAGATTTAAGTTCATAGTGACACAATCTAACGAGCTACTGATTCATTTATTCAGATTTTATGCCGACTATTAGGTTTTTATCCAAATCTCAAATTACAAACAGCAAAACCACAAGACTGACCATCAAGGCCTCAGACCACAATTAACAGCAGTCTCTATTAAACCATGTACTCATGTTACCAACTTAGCAGTCAATCTTCTCTTGAACCATACTGTATGCCCACACACACACATATAGGCTCCACTGTACCTTGGCCACCTGTAGAGGGTTTTCTTGCTCTGCTCCTCCCTGCAATCTGAAGCCCCAAGGAGCTCCTCCTGAGAGGGAGACCACAACCTCCTCTGCTACCATCCCTGCTCCCAGCTCCCAGCCTGCTGTGTGTGTGAGGGGGTATGAGTTGCTCTGCCCTTCCTCAGTTCCTCGCATTCTGCGAGTACCATTGAGTGAGTGTGAGGCTCCTGTATCCTGCTCCTCTCCGTGACCAAATCACTCCCCCCATGAGGAGACAGGGGGTGGCTGGCTTTCATCTGCTTACACTGGAATGCTGTGTCGGAGGGTGGGCACTCAGCAGGGTGAGAAGGGGCAAAAGTGTGTGTGTGTGTGTGTGTGTGTGTGTGTGTGTGTGTTCATCCTCCCTTGTATTCAACACTTGCCATGTCACTCTCAAGCACTCGGTAGAGGAGGGGATGCTTGCTGATAAACCCTCCCGAAATAACCACTACCACCACTCCCTCTTTGACCTCCAGGTCAGTCGGCTTGGCCAGCAGCCACAGCTCACAGATTTGTCTTCATCTACCCACAGCACCCCGGCCTTAACATATTTGAGATATTTCCGTCGGTTTACTGTATGTTCAGTATGACAGCTCACGTGTGCTCCAGAGACTTTCTAGGAAATATCATTTCTTCACTTTGTCACAGTAGTCCAGACACACAATTTCATACAGAAAGCATTAGATAATGTGTCCAGTAAATGAGAGGTTCTATGTTGGCAAGCCCTTGTGCAGTGTTCGGCAAGATGATGAATACTGTATCAACGCCTCTGATCTTGCAGAAGAAAGGCAGAGGATTACAGAATTTAGGTAGCCAAAATGACTTGGCTCAACTGCAGCTTAGATCTGACCACCTAATGAAACTCATGCCAGGTTTGTGAGGAAAAGCACTCTAAAGTAACTTGTAACTTGTAACTAAAATAACCTGATTGCAAAGGGATCTGGGCCCAAATTGGGCCCAAGTCCCACTAGCTGGAGCTGATTCTCAGCCCCAAAACGTAGTCAAATCCGGCAGTCATATATGGGCCCAGGTTGGCTCACATTTGATGCTGACACTTTGTCTCTTAACACATTATTATTATTTGATAGATGACTGGGAGGATCACCATAGCGATATTGTGTCTTAGCCTAAAGGAAAGTTAAAAGAAGAAATAAAGCTATATAGCCATGTGTCTGTGAAAACAGATCTATTGGGCCTGTGCATATAATATTAAATAAGTAAAGTTTCAAATGTAAAAAAACGGTTGTATGTATTGCCTACCTGCCTTTACCTTGTGCTAGATACAAAATTGCCTGCTCAAAACATAGAAAGAAAAAAGTGTGTATTACTATAGACGCTTTTATAATAAACAACATATACAGTGCGTTGAGCCGCTTGCAGCTCTCGGTTACAGCAGAGGTGAATATGGGGGAAGTCGCTCTGCAGTGCCGGATGTGGACGTGGCACAGCGCTGCAGCAGTTCCGCTGAATGTCCGCTTCTGACTCCAAGAAGGGATTAGTGAGAAACACCCCGGGACGACATCGGCTTCATAGTTTATCGGCCACCGGGTTTCACAGTTTGTCCCGAACAGAGGATAGCCTTACTATTTAAAACACTTCGGAGGTAGGTTTCGATTTGAAACCGGTTCTTATGAGACATCCCTGCCCGGCTTGACAGGGGAGCTTGGCTTTTGCTACGTTTGCTAATGCTAGCTAATGCTATAGAACAGCTAGCATAGCTCTGCGAAATAGCTGGCGGTTGCTAGCTTAGCTAGTAGGCTATCAATAGCTACCCCCGGTTGTGGCGATTTGGTCACAGCTGATTCAACCACTGCTGCTGTCATCATGATTCAAGCTGTCTGGTTGCTAACGTTAGCAAGCTAGCCATCATGAGTTTGACGCTCGTTAAACCAAAGACATTGTTTATCGCTTCGCCCTGCTGCTCAGACTCGTAACAGTTAGCCATATCAGGTGTTAATCCGGCTCTGTGTTTTGAGCTTTTGGTTGACATGTTGATTTGCTAACGTAAGCTAGTAGCGAGCTGATCGTAATGCGGCACTGAGGTTGTCCCCGTTAGCACCCTGCTACGCTCGGCTTGTGCTGTTATCACACTTTACCTCTACGAAGCGGGCGTTTAACTGTCCTGTCATATGTTTCTTATTCTCAAAGATTACGTTTCTGTGCGAGTTCTGAATCTGTTTTCCATTGTCTTACTGAAATTGCTATCCCAGTTGCTTAATTTGTGCGAGGGGAGCAGATGTGGGTCACTCGGTAGGCCCGACATACTAAATAGCTGTGCGGCTCCAGCGATTGTATTTCTCGTTGTGGCACCTGAACTGCTGAATTATTCAACGGCCCCGCTCGTTTAGCCCGTGTTTGTCTGTTAGATGATACTCATCACTCTGTCATATAGGTTAGGCCCGTCTCCAGAAGCCAAGCGATTATACACTACAAACTAGATTACAAACTACACTCGTGCACTTATGTTAGCGAGGCTGAAGTTGACATGATATCCAGGAGTGATCATGCTCATGAGGTTCTGTCTGATCTTCAGGGCTCTTCTCTTGTCTTGCCTGTTAGCACCTGTAAACATTTTACTCAGACACCTGCACGAGTCCAGTAGACATTACACACCGTCATCACAGTATGAAGCATTTAATCTCACCCTCAAAGCAGAAACAGTATTACTACTCTTGTGGTTTGTGTATATTTTGCCTCAAATTGTTTGGTTTAGTTGAAGTAGTGTTCGTTTCAGCATGGGTACTGTCATAGTTAGCATTTATTGTTGCTCAACATGTGTGTAAACTTAAATGTTAGTGGCATAGCTGCAAGCTGTAGGTGTGTCCACGGCAAACATAAAAATGCTAATAAAGGTGTCGCTGAAGCAGGAAATGTTTACGTCATAAGAAAGTTTGACTGTAGGAACTTGTAGAGCTAAGAAAGTGTGTGGAATTGTGTTCCTGTTGGTTTGTTCAGGATCAGCGTGCATACAAACTCAGTTGGGGCCAAGTATGTCTTCTTAGGACTGCCTTCAATTCTCTCGGAAAAGACAGAAAACGGAGAAGACTATTCTGCACAGTACCACATTCAAGTGAATGGGGAAAGTGTGTCCATACTTTTGACTGGTAGTGTATGTTGAAGAACTTTAAACTGAAGTGCCCAACACTTTTTCTTAAGAGAAAGAGTTGCCTGTAAACATTCAAGATCAGTTCTTAGTGTTTTTGATGTCCTGTCTGTAGTCTACATTTTCCTCACGGAGCGAGGAGTGCTGTGTGGGCAGATTGTCTCCGCTCTGGGAAAGAAAGGCCGTCCCTTCAACACTGTCTCACAGGCTTCTGCACTCCAGGCATCCTGCTGGTGAAATCTCTGTTCAGAGCCTGGAAACGGGTTTAACGAGTTTAGTCTTAAATCATGTGTAATTGTTTGAGGTTGTGATTGTGTCACGATTTCATCCAGATTTAGTGATGAACTGAGGATGAATGTAAACCAGCACACTCCAATGGCCTCTCCGTATGGCCAGCCCCAGCCTGGCTACGGCCAGCCCGGCTACGCTCCCCTGGATGGGGGATACCCTGCACCCTACAATGGCCCTGCTTCAGCCTACCAGACCGGGTCTCCACCACAAGGTAATCTGCTGCTTCTGAACAAATGTGCGTGTGACAGAGTGAGTGACACCGGGTCGGCTGTCTCTTCAAGCGCTCATAGAGCCATAACCTTGGATTGTCCTACCCACCTGCTCCCCGCCATGTGATTGTTCATGTCTAAGTGAGAACAGCGCAGTGCATACTAATCTGAATCTCGACTGCCCTCTCATTTCTTCACGTTGCTTTAAGCATTTCCCTACATCTCTCTGTATTTGCCTTCTTTCCCTCTCTTGTATTTCAGGTTATTCTCCTTTCACAAGCTTTCCCTCTAAGGCTGTGGCTGCCAACCCAGTCTCTGACCTCTCCTCTCCTCTTGACTTAGGTAACTGCCTCCTCTCTTTTTCTTGCACATTTCACACACCACATGCTCTGCAGTCATCGAATCCTTTCTGTACCCACTGGCATTGTTCTTGTTGCCATGTCCTTTTCTCAGTGTACAGTAGAAGATCTTTTGAGTCTTCCTAACACCAGTGACTTTTAAACATTGCAGCCAACCAACTACTAACCTTGTTATTACCAAACTTTTTTTATTGCCTTATAATGCGAGCTATGCTTATATTTTGTGAGATAGATGTTCCAAATTTCAATCTCTGTATCCGCTGGTCATGTTTGTGTTCTGCATGTTCACGTTTTTACACATGTATTGAGTTGTTATTTCAGTGTCTAGTGCTTTGCTTTTTTTAAGTGTAGACATCACTTTATTCATTAACAAACTCTGCTGACAGTTTCTCGTGGCTGCAATTTTACTTTGTTTGCAACAATAAGAACAGACGGGTTGCCAGCTTAGCTAGATAGCCAGGATCAGAACACTGGTCCCATGAATTTAACTCTTTGCCAACCTTGCTTTTAGTTTGTAGTCTGTGCACTTCCAACTCCAGAGGCAAAATCAAGGAATGTAATCCATAAATTCATGTTAGAAAGATTGATACTGGATAGAATTCAGGATTATTCGTCTCAGGGTTGCATACTCTTTTTGCAGGTATGTGTGTAAACTTTTGTTCCTTATTTCAGGTTCTGCCAGGGGTCCTCCCACCTCTGGAGCCCCTCCAGTCTCAGCGCCACAACCCTATAATCAGTACAGTCAAGGGCACATGCAGAATGGCCCCCCACCTATGACACAGGCCCCGCCCAGGTAAACATTGCTTTTTGTAATGTACCCACAATTCCAATTTGTTATTAAACAGCTTGAGGTGTGTTCACATGTGGCCTGTAATTCAGATTCTGCAGCTTGACTTCATACGTTTAGCTCATTCAAGCAGGTGACAGAATCCATTTAAACACACCACATAGCTGCAGCGAGGCTGAAAGCTCAGCACTTAATGCTCCTCCAAGAAGACGTGTGGTTGGTTAGGAGTGAAAGTGGGCAAAGCAAATCATTCAAAATCACACTCGGTGTGATGTGTTGTAAGACACAGATAATGAATTGTAATAGCACATGCTATTCAGTTTCCTTTGTTCTTTAAATGCTGGTATTAAACACAAGACAAGTCCATCATTCTATGATAATATTCTACTGACTGGAATTGCTGCAGCTCTTAATGTCAGGACGAACAACATTACCAAAGCTGCCAGTTTCACTGTAGTTAAAATGCAGGTAGTTCAGTAAGTACTGAATTTTACAAATACTCAAACGTTCAGCTGTTGAATTCACCCTTTTTAGACTCCTAGAGGCTCTTTGTGTTAGTTTCAGTTTTAGTCTTAGACTTCGGATGGACTGGAGAACTCATTACTCAGCCGCTCGGAGGTCTTTGTCCTACGCATGCGTTCATGTAAAGGACGATCAGAGACCCAGTTGCTCATATACATGGCCAAGAAATCAGTGTTCTCCAGGGAAACCATGTTACTCTAATGTCCACGTGACATTTAAGAAGTCACCTTACTGTAGAAAGCTGACTGTAACCCGGTCACTTGAGTGCATGTAAACTCACAGACAGATGTGTGTGTTTCCAGGCCTGCTACATCTCAGCTGTACAACCAGGGAGCTGTGAACCTGTCAGGGACGCACCCCTCCTATCCCCAACACTACGCGCCTCCACCCACAATGCAGCAGGTCACTACCCAGATGACCGGGATGCAGATCACCTCTGGACTGCCAACTCCCGCGGGGCCAGGATATGGTAAATTTGGATGGATTTATACTTTAATTATCTGATTGGTAACCCGTATCTTAACAACCCTATTGTAGATGCATGTATCACAGTCTTAATGTCACCTGGACGTAATCAGTCTGTCGCTCTTTCTTCAGCTCCATCTCACAGCTCGCAGCCTCCTGCTAGTACCGCCTACACAGCCGCACCTCCACCCTCTTACACCCAAGCCCCTCTCCCCGCGTCTTCTGCCCCGATCCAACCACCACTTCCCAGTGGCCCTACAGCTTCTCAGCAATACTATGGAGGCCCACCACCACCTTCTCAACAGCCATTCAACTCTTCTCTTCCCCCTACCTCTCAACAGCAGTTCAGCTCTTCTGCACCTCCACCTCCTTCCTCTCAGCAGTCCTTTCCTCCCTCCGCCTACTCGGGTCCTGTGCCTCCACCCAGCCAAGCTCCTGCTCCCCCAGTGTCCCAGCCACAGCAGCCCTTCCCTCCGGCCCAGCCCCCCTTCTCCTCAGCACCTCGACCTGTCGGCCAGCCTACCTTCGTCTCCGGCCCGCCTCCCCCTGCCCAGGGGTCCTTCCCACCTCGAGCTCCTCCTCCTTCCTCTCAGCCCGGGTCTTTTCCTCCTCACGGTCCTCCTCCAACCTCAATGTCCTCTGGCCAGTACACAGGCCCCATGCCACCACAACAGCAGTCCCCTCCATCCCAGCCATCCCCCTACCACTCAGGTCCCCCTCCTCCCAGTGTTCAGATGCCTCCCTCTTCCATGGCCCAGAGCAACCACCTGCCTCCGGGACCACAGGGCCCACCAGGCCCATCAGGCCCCCCCGGTTCCCTGCAGCAGCCTCCATCTCAGCCTGGAATGCAGGGAGGGTTCCCTCCTCAGCAGAATGGTGAGGAGACAGCCACCAAGTAAAACCTAGATAGATTTCTGTTGTTTTCTCATCACTAAGCTATTTTCTTGTTCTCTTCAGGTGCGTTTGGGCAGGTCAGAGGCCCTCAGCCTGCCTATGCAGGCCCTTATCCCGGGCAACCAAACTACGGAGCACCTGCGCCTGCCCCTGCTCCCCCTGCTCAGAAAAGACTCGACCCAGATGCCATTCCCAGCCCGGTGAGCAGACACACAAATTTCCTAGTTTACGACACAACACTGATTGTTGCTCTCTGGACGTTTCTGTTCTTCACACCATGTTGTGAGATAAAGTAGTAGTGAGGAAAGATGACTAACACATTCCCCAGAGTGAGTTGTATGTACTGACTATGTAGTGACTCAGTGGCCACTTTATTAGGTACACCTGTACAATCTGATGCAGTCAAAAACATCTACTACAACTGAAAACTGTAAGGGTTTTTTACACTCACACAGGTGTTCATTGAGTTTAGCAGTGAGGTCAAAGTTAAAGCTGGTGTTTTACTGAACTAAATTATATTTAGAAGTGTCCCCAAAACCTGCCCTCCCCCCATGTATTTAAACAGGCTGAATAGAAAAGTAGAAACGCCTCTCAGTACAACACCACCTTTAACTATGAGCACAATAATAAACACAATTTAATTTACTCATTTCCTTTAATGTGAACAAAATGGAACATTCTAAACTACAGAAAAGTAGAATTTATGGCGGACAGATTGAATTGCATTACATTTGTACCTGATAAAGGGGCCGCTGAGTGTGTGTGAATTTGTTAACACTGAGGGCTGGGCAGTAATACTGTATTATTATGTCATCCCTACATTGAGCTGGATTTCCTGTGGTTTTATCATATGTACTAGGATCATGACAGCACGTTATGTAATCTAAATTTATGATCCCAAGCACTTAGCAAAAACAAATTTCTTAAAATCAATATCATTATTACAGTTTTAGTTTAAACAATCACAGTTTTTCATGGCTTGTTTATCGTATTTATTCTCATAATGCAGTTTTTAAATCTGCCATCTAGGCCAGAGCTCTCTTGAAAAACATATCTTTAATCTAAATGGGACTTTTTATCTTTAAAAACCATTCAAATTCATAAAAAACTAAACTAATAAACATATGATGTGATTATCTTTATACTGCCTTACTGGTGGAGGTCTAACAGTAATGTTCACTTTGTTTGTAACCTTCTGTAGCCTCTGTTACATGTAGAGCTTCTTAGCATGTGTGTCAAACAGTATCTACTTGAGCTTGACTTGTATGATCTACTTGTCTTAATCTAAAGTACCACTAATCTATAATCAATACTACTGATCAGTTTCTGTCTCAATAACGACAATGCTGCCTGCTACTCAGAAGAGTGTTGCTGAGTTTTCTCTTCTCACACTCCTTTTTTATATTTACACTCTTTGTATTCATTTATTTTGTCCTGTTTTGCACAATTTGCTGGACAAACGTTTGAATGTAAAGCAAGCATCTGACATGCCGGCTGTGCAGAAATCAAGACATAGAATAGATCCAGACGCTATCCCCAGCCCAGTAAGTTTCCTGTGTGCCTGCCTTTTCCTCCGCTTCATCCTGTCCTCTCTGCCGGCTTGCACTAACCCACAGCCTCCACCTCCTTCTTTCCTTCTAACCCCTCAAAGTCAAAGATAGTCACAGTGTGAAAGATGGGCTCCTGTCGGAAATAAGAAAAACTTACCAACACTTATGTTGTATGTTATTTGAATGGTATCTGGTGTATGCCAGTAGTAACGCCTGGGCCTGTCGCAATAATTACATTATCGACTTATCGTGCCATATATGGACATGCCCTCGATAATTGGTGCTGGACGAATTTTTCGTGTTTTGTTTACGCAGAAAAAACAGCAGGGTTTTCCCTCCGTTATTTGATGCAGAGCCACACACACACACACACACACACACACACACACACACACAGCGACAGCAACAGTAAACCAGGTGAAGTGATAACAGGTTCGACTGGAGGAGGAAGCCCCGCCATGTGTTGCCCACTTCCTGTTCAGACAAGACGCACCACGGAGCTGCCGGCTCGCGCTCTGCCGTGATAGTTTCAGCATGTGTGAGTTTCAAAGCCACACTGCACAGCTCCGGGGATCTCCTGCCCATCGTGTTGAAGTATACACACTTAAGCTCCTGCACACACACACAGGGACAGGCTACGTCCACATCACTACGTTTGTGTTTTAAAACGAAGACTATATCCGTACACCGATGACGATAAGGTGTTAGGCTGTTCCACTCGAGACTAGTTTTTAGTTTAGACTAATGTTTAATAAATGTTTTTCCCAACAACTACATAATTCCAACCAGAATGTTTGGAAGAAAAAGCCCAAATGGACTTGGTTTCAAAGCAGCATTCCACAGCTCCGGTGTGGCAATTTTAAATGGCCTTAAAATAGCAATAATTTTATGTATCGCAGTTATTTTTGGGACAAAATAAAAAGTTATCGTGACAGGCCTAGTAATGCCCCAATAAAATCATCGCAGTCCAAACAAAAAAAAAAATTAAAAAATGCTTACTTGCTTCCCTGCTGAGAGTAAGAGTTAATAAGGGGTTGGGTAACGGACTATTGGCCGGGACCAGTAACTTCCTGAAGTCCCTGCTGGTTTCTTGTCACCTGGTCTTGGTATCAATCAAGAAAGCAAATAAGCATTTTCCCCCAAAATATTCCCTTAAGAATTATATTTGTGTCATGGAGACTTATTTTAAAGAAGGTATGTTCATATCATCATCATATGCTGGATCCTATAACCCTGTGTTGGTTGTCCCTGCTGCCTCGCTCCCACCTCACTGTTTCTGTGTGTTTGATCAGGACTGTGAGGCTGCCCATCTTAGTTTCAACACTTTGTTTCTTAGGCTCAGGCAGATACCTCCTCTCTGTGTCCTGCATGCTAGCCTGCAATGTTTTGACTTACCCACAATTCCTTGCATTAATGGCATGCCCTGATAAATCCTGTCATTTTTTTAAATCTATACAAGCTACTTCAGCATGAATTTGTACCACATGACCCCTTACTCATGGCTTGAGTATGAAGTTTTCATCCACACACGTTGATGGGTTTTCAGTGTGTGTGAATCAGGGGTTGTGTGAAAGTCGTCTCCTGCATGGGTGTTAAATGTTCCTCTTTAGAGCCTTTGTGAGCACCAGGGACAGTGTGTCATTTGCACTTACAGGTGTGTGTTTATGCTGGAAACATGTATGAAATGTGTGATGTTTCTGCCCCCCCTCCCCCCTTTAGATCCAGGTAATAGAGGATGACAAGGCTAAGAGCACTGAGCCATTCACCACAGGGGTCAGAGGTCAGGCCCCACCGCTGGTCACCACCAACTTCCAGGTCAAAGACCAAGGTAGGTCCTACTTCCTGTCAACACGTTCACACCTGGCAGCCTCTCGTTTGTTAGAAGTGTTATTCATTCACCTTTTCATCAAATTCTCACAGAATTATGCTTAAGGTCCCTCCCTTTCCACAGTTAGTCACTAGCGAAACACAAACAACGAAAGAGTTCCATCCGAGTAGTATGTGCATTTATGGAGAATCTGTGTGTGTGTGTGTGTGTGTGTGTGTGTGTGTGTGTGTGTGTGTGTGTGTGTGTGTGTGTGTGTGTTTAGTGAATGCCAGTCCCAGGTTCGTCCGCTGTACGGCCTACAATATGCCTTGCACAGCCGATATGGCCAAGCAGTCTCAGGTGCCACTGGCCGCCGTTATCAAGCCCCTCGCCACGCTGCCGCCGGATGAGGTGAGCGACGCCCTCTTCAGTGTCCCTCCGCAGTCTGGTCTGTAGCTGTCATTGCGGTGACAAAATCATTTCCTCCAAGAGAGAAACTGTGTCAAGCTATCAGAAAGCAAAAGGACGGTACATTTCTGAGATCATGTAAGATGCCAAATATATAGCAGTTAACAAATGGAGGAATAAGTGATCAGTCAAAAGAGCTCTATATAAAATATTTGTAGCAGATTGTCTTTGAGGTAGTTGGCTGTGGTTATCGCTGCAACATTTAGCTGATTGATTCTGTATGTTCTTCAGCTCTGTCATCCACTGAGATTTTCATAACAGTTGGACGGTTTCCAGCCGTAACCTGATTTTTATTTTATTTTTTTTAAAGATTAGTTTTTAGGGCAATGCCTGATATGTCATTGTAACAGGATGCTTGTAATGTCAGTGGGATAATCTGTCTCGAAATCACAGAGGTGGGAGTGGCTGCGTGACCTTGTTTCATTCACTCGTGTGTGTGTGCAACCAATATTCATTTGTACTAGTGTTACGTCAAACAACTTTGTATAAAAGAGGGTGTAAATATTTACTCATGTGGGAGAGGCGCACACTGCCTCCTGTTTCAGTATTTGTGTCCACATTAGATGAAGTCTCCCTTGTGGCTAAATTATATGAGATTATAGGATAAGAGTTGTCTTACTCTCAACTCTTGTCAGACCCCTCCGTACCTGGTGGACCATGGCGAGGGCGGCCCAATCCGCTGCAACCGTTGCAAGGCCTACATGTGTCCGTACATGCAGTTCATAGAGGGGGGTCGCCGCTTCCAGTGTGGCTTTTGCAGCTGCGTCACAGAGGGTGAGTTTGTATCGGTGTGTTCCTGGATTAAAACATGTTTTTCTGAACTGAACTCAATGTAATAATGTTATTCGTTTGTCCACCCTGCTCTTTTTTCCATAGTACCTCCAAATTACTTCCAGCATCTGGACCACACTGGCAAGAGGGTGGACTGCTATGACAGGCCGGAGCTTTCGCTTGGCAGCTACGAGTTCATGGCCACTGTCGACTACTGTAAGGTAAGTCCCGGGATTAAAAGGGTTCCTTTCTGTGGGAAACAAACAAACAGAGTCTAAAGCGGATCGTTTGCTCTACAAAAGTAATTCTCTGAAATAGAAGCTTATTTCATGAATGTTTTCAAAGGTCAGAATTAGACAGTAATGAATAAAGACATCAACAACAAGCTAGAAAAATGAGCCTTAGTCAGTTATCATCCAGTGAAGAAAAAAGAATGCAGGCTATTGTCTCAAGATGAAATTGGTTTTGTCTGCATTTTATTTTCTGGGCATCAGCTTTGGACTCTGTGCAGCCATCAATACGTTTGTTTTCCTACACAACATCAGTTGTGGTAATGATTGGGAGCTTACAAAACCACAAGAAGCCCCCCTGCAAGACTGGACTCTAGCTAATGGCTAAGGCTCTGTCAAATGAGTTATTAGAGTAGGCAAATGAACCTCCACCACATTTTAGGCATTTTTATCTTGATACTAACACTCTCTGAGTGTCTTATGGTAGAGGCTGGTCATTTATATTGTTGAGCCACAGATGTCATTTTGGATACCGGGTTTCTCTTGCTTATAGAACGCTGAAGGTGTGACACCAACACCATGTTTGGTTGTGTGCTGGGATTGGTCAGTACTTCCTTTGGAAGGAAATGTAAATTTGATTGGAATGCTTTCAGAAAGATGTAACCTATGAAATATAGAGAATACCTGTATGTTTTTTTTATTGATACATCAAGCTGGTACTGAACAGCTGATCGGAGAGTGAAGGTGCAGAACCCGTCTGTGGTAATGTTACCACGCATGGCTTCATGTATAGTATGTGCTTGTCTCTAACAGAACAACAAGCTTCCTCAGCCTCCAGCCTTCATCTTCCTTATTGACGTGTCCTACAACGCTGTGAAGAGCGGCATGGTCAACATGGTGTGCCAGGAACTCAAGACCCTGCTAGACTACCTGCCCAGGTACTCAAACACTCAAACACACCGAATGGACAGGTGTGCACGTAGAAGAGAGGAGAAAAGAAGACACAAATGGAAGGAATGACGAAGAGACTGATGAAAGGAAAGATGGACTAGATGGGGAAAATGCTAGGAAGGATAAGATAGGAGGAAATGAAGCATGCAGGAGGGGATGTGAAAGGGGGAAATTAAGCAAAGAAGGAACAGTTAGAATGAAGTGAGGAGATAAAGAGGAAGGACGGAAGCAAAGAGACGTGTGGAAAAGAAGGAGGGATGGAAAGAAAAAAAAACTGATCATCCTGCCGTTTCTGTTTCTGTTCTTCTGTCTTCAGGGAGAACCCAGAAATGGACTCGGTGGTGCGGGTGGGGTTCGTCACCTACAACAAGGTTTTGCATTTCTACAACGTCAAGTCGAGTCTGGCCCAGCCCCAGATGTTAGTGGTGTCGGATGTATCAGACATGTTCGTACCTCTTCTCGATGGTTTCCTGGTCAACGTAAACGAGAGCCGGCTAGTTATCGAGAGGTGGGAAGACATAACACACACACACACACACACACACACACACACACACAAGCAGACACATTGATCTAGTTTAATGACACACTCTTCGTATTTTCCAGTTTGCTGGACCAGATCCCAGAGATGTTTGCAGACACCAGGGAGACGGAGACCGTCTTTGGACCCGTCATACAGGCGGGACTGGAGGCGCTCAAGGTACCCACATGTTCTGTCCAGGTTTCTTATGTCTGGAAAGTCTTTCCAGGTGTTGATACATTTATTCAAACAGTTTCTGTTTACATCCAGTGTTACGAGCGCACAAGACAAATAATCACCGACCCCACAGAAATCATTTTATAATTATATAAAGAAAATAGGAACCATTTTAGGAACTTTTAAACCTGAATTTCAGTTCCTGTTGCTCAAAGTTCCCGGGACATTTTGGATTGAAAATGTTTTGTGGTGTTTTTTGTTTAAAAGCCTGATGTGACACATTTACACTCGCTGAGATATAATTACCATCCTTCATGAACTGAACAGCAGCCAAAATCTTGAAGTGAACCCCGGAAGATTCGCAATTCTGAAACTAAAACCTAAAAAGGAATTGACTCGGCGTGACTCAGATGGATCTTAGTACACCCGGACACGCGACACTAAGTGTAGTGTGCCGCTGACATGTTCTGATTTGTATGCTGCTGTGTGTCACTTTCTCAGGCTGCAGACTGTGCAGGGAAGCTGTTTGTGTTTCACACCTCTCTGCCAATAGCAGAGGCTCCTGGAAAACTAAAGAACAGAGAAGACAAGAAGCTGATCGGCACAGATAAGGAGAAGGTAAACACCAGCCGTGCTTAATTGGATACTCAACTGTATTTTGTGAATTAAGTGATTGTGCATCTCTCATTTACTTTGGGCAAAACAGTTCTTTTATTAGCCTCCACACTGACTCCTCTTCGTCTCCTGTCATCCTCAGTCTTTGTTTCAGCCCCAAGTGGGTTTCTACAACACCCTGGCTAAGGAGTGTGTGGCCCAGGGCTGTTGTGTGGATCTCTTCCTCTTCCCCAACCAGTATGTGGACGTTGCCACGTTAGGGGTGGTTCCTGTCTCCACCGGAGGTTCTGTCTACAAATACACCTATTTCCAGGTGAGAGACAAGCCCTCTTGTTCGGAAGCTGCTGCAGGTTTTCTCTCGCATGGATTGTATTTATGCAACCTGCTCAAGGAGACTTTCTTTACGATTTGCTGAGTTTTATGTACTGTGGCCCATGTGATGCTGGCATTTCTCTGCAGTGTCTTTTGCTCTGCAAGCATTTTGTGGAACCAGCTGGATCGTTTGCTGCTCTGTAACACGGTGTGTTTTCTTCCTCCCAGGCTCAGTCGGACAGGGAGCGATTCCTGAACGACCTCAGACGAGACATTCAGAAACTCGTAGGGTTCGATGCCGTCATGAGGGTGCGAACCAGCACAGGTGAGGCCCTCCCCCGCAAGAAAACCAAAAACAGACAGTCAGACCGAGAGATATTTGATGACTGACTTTATGATACTCCCCGCCTTGTCATCGCCCTCCCCTCCCCTCCCCGCAGGCATCCGAGCGACAGACTTCTTCGGCTCCTTCTTCATGAGTAACACCACAGACGTGGAGCTGGCAGGCCTGGACTGTGACAAGGCCGTCACGGTCGAGTTCAAACACGATGACAAGCTCAGCGAGGAGACGGGGGCTCTCATGCAGGTGTGTGCAACAAAAATCCAGATCATATGAGACCATATTAGAAGATCTGGAGGACCAGTGATTTGGGGTTATGGTTATTAAGGTTAAAGCACACCTGAAAAGTTGTTCTTTGAGTTTACCATGTAAATGAAATTATTAAAACATCTGAAATGTTCACCACTTTGCTTTTCTGCCTCAGCTGCAGTTGAATCCTCAAAAGCTAGATTTAGTAAATAATATATTTTGTAACAAATTAAAAACTAAATATGAACACTGCCGAGGCCGGTTCATTTGTAACAAATGCACGCCTTGTTGTTTTTGTTAGTGCGCCGTGCTGTACACCAGCTGCAGCGGCCAAAGGCGTCTCCGCGTCCACAACATGGCGGTCAACTGCTGCTCTCAGCTGGCTGAACTCTACCGCAACTGTGAGACCGACACGATCATCAACTTCTTCTCCAAATACGGTGAGAACAGAATGCCGTGTTCATTGTTATTCAGTGTCAGGTGATCGGGGCTGGAGGACAGAGTTCAATACAAATGTACATTGTGCCGTAAAGGTCGGAGTGACGTGTGAGTGGAGAAATGAATGAGTACCATTTTCTAAAAATACTATGAAGCAACTCCCAGCTGCTCCAGTGGAGTGCCAATCAGCCAAGCTGCGGCCGCTCTTTATAGCTTGCTGGTATGAATGTATGCAGCTGTTTGAAGCAGCGCATTGTTTATTCACCCTCCATCAGGATTAAGACCGGTGAAAGATGCTAAACTATTAGCTGTTAGCACTTATTTCCTAATATTATTTCACGATGGTTGATTTATTCCTCATATCACAATTGATATCTATGTTTTTTTGTGTGTTGCAGCTTTCCGTGGTATCCTCAACAACCCCACCAAGGCGGTGAGAGACACCCTGATCAACCAGTGTGCTCAGATTCTGGCCTGCTACCGAAAGAACTGCGCAAGCCCCTCGTCAGCTGGTCAGGTACTGAACACCTTTAGTAGACTGTATTTACACCCTCTCATCCACTAGCACCTCGGGGAAAACCTACTGTAAGATCACATTTAGTATCACAATATTATGCTCAGTGGAAAAATATTGTGTTAAACAGGTGTGATCTCATTATGCATTGTACTAAATAGCTGATACTCTGCCTCTACATAAAGGTACACATCGTTTAGTGTCACTTTAGGTGTTTACATCACTAACCGTGTGTGTGTGTGTGTGTGTGTGTGTGTGTGTGTGTGTGTTGCAGCTGATCCTCCCGGAGTGCATGAAGCTGCTTCCTGTGTATCTGAACTGCGTGCTGAAGAGCGACGTGCTGCTGCCGGGAGCCGACGTCTCGCTGGACGACCGGGCTTACCTGAGGCAGCTGATCAGCTGCATGGACGTCGCAGAGAGCCACGTCTTCTTCTACCCCCGCCTGCTGCCACTGGTGAGACCACACACATCCATACGGCATGATCATGCTTGTGCTGTTATTTTAACAGCTCCTTGTTTGCCTCTTTCACAACACACATATTTACCAGAGTGCGCGGGAGAGAAGGTGTGTGTGTGTGTGTGTGTGTGTGTGGTGTGTGTCCCCCCCAAGCCTCTGTTGACCTCTGCCATTAAATCAACACTCAGAAGTTTTTTGACTGTTTAACATATTCATCTCATATCGTTTCCTCTCTTCGACTTACCAGACGAAGTTGGAAAGCGGGTCGCTGCCAGTGGCGGTGAGGGACTCGGAGGAGAGGCTGTCCAAAGGCGGAGTTTATCTCCTGGAGACGGGACTCCACCTCTTCCTGTGGGTGGGGGCCAGCGCTCAGCAGGAGCTGCTGCTCAACATCTTCGGCACGCCGAGCTTCAGCCAGATAGACCCGAGCATGGTGAGTAGAAGCACATCCCGTGTTGTTTGTTGGCCGTAGCTGACTGGCCCACTGCCTGCAGATGAATCCTAGTTTGTGCTCATGAGGAAACTCCTCACCGTTTCCTCCTTCCTTCATCAGCGTGGAGCATGATGTTGTTTCAAGTTTCTCTGTGTACACTTTAATCGTTCATGTGATACAAGAAATACAAAACAATGTTCCAGCCACCTTTGTAGTTGAATGTCTATTCCACAGTCTCTCCCCTCATAATTCACACCCTGCAGTAAGAAGCCAACACATTTTAATAGTTGTCAGAGACATGGAGGCAGACATCAGGAATTTAGAAAAATGTTAGCTGAGTGTTTATATTATCTTTTCTATGATTCTCCTGGTGAAGACGTTATGATTTGTCTGTGACTTGGAGGTCTGATCAACGTTTGGAAACATGTGAATGCACGTCAAACCCAAGTTTCCAAATACGGTTATTATATTTTAACCGGCCATCTTTTTAGTTTTTCCAAGACATTTAATGTTGGTCAGCATTTCAGATAGATTAGTTATTCTACAATAACTAATCTAACTAGTCTTTTTCTTTATTTTTTTTTATATATATATATATATATATGATGTAGACTCTTTGTTACTTTTGTGCGTGCGATAAATTTCTTGACTTTTAGGGGAATCATATTGTGACTGTATTTATTATTGGTGATTCCAGGAATGTTGTAATTTATAAATTACCAAATAGTCTTTATATGTGAGGGAACACATATTGCAGTAAACAGTATAGATTTGAATTATGTGTCTGTGTGATTTGTGCATACAGTGTGATGTAAAAGTATATAGCTACTGGAAAACTGAGTTAATATTCTGTTATTGAGTGTGTCTGCTGTGTGTTTCAGACCGGCCTGCCAGTGCTGGACAACCCCTTCTCCCAGAGACTCAGAGAGATTATCGACTCCTTCAGAGCACAGCGGTCTCGATACATGAAGGTAAACTTTCTCTTTTCCTTGTCACCTCTCTGATGTCTTTAAGTCCAAACACTTTGTGTCCGTCTTCTTATTTCTCTGTTCTCTCAGGGGCTGGGTAGCATTTAAAAGAGTTTTCCAATATGGTAACTGTAGTATCAATAGCGAAACAAAGCTTTTTTGTTTTGTTTTTTTACTTTGAGGAATATAAACTTTTTTTTTTACGTATTGCAATTTCCAGTTCAACAAAAGATGCCAAACTTCTCAATTTAAAAAATTGTCTAAACTTTTAACAAAGTAAAAACATAAATCGGAAAACAGTCTGTTAGATTAGGTATCTAATGTGTGCGATGTGTTTTTGACTTTTGATACTTATGGTAGAGCTGAAACATCGAAAATTGATTAATCACTTATTAAGCATATAGACCAACTTTTGTCTTTGTTATATCATTTGTAGTTAGTCAGACAAAATGAGGAATTTGTAGAAGAACCCTTGGTGTTTACTATTTTCAGACGTGTTTGTGGGCAGAGGTGCCCCTGGAGCTCCCCTGGTCAAGTGCATACTGTTGAGGCTGAGTCCTTCGTGCAGCAGCACGGGTCCAGCCCTTTGTTGCATGTCATCCCTCTCTCTCACTCTTTCCTGTCTCTTTCTTCAGCTGTTACAAAATAATAAAGGAAAAAACACCCGAAGAATATATTTTTTATAAAAAATTCAATTTATTGAGAAAATCGGTAGTGAAAATAATCTTCAGCTGCAGCCCTACGATTGTACGGCACATGTTGGTGCTTGCCAAAAAATTATAAAGGTTCAATACCCGGCCTTACTCCTCGCGCTCTGTCGCTCGTCTCTCTCCTTGTGTTTGCAGCTGATGGTGGTGAAACAGGAAGACAGAACCGAGCTGATCTTCAGGCACTTCTTGGTCGAGGACAAGAGCGCCAGCGGGGGAGCGTCATACGTGGACTTCTTGTGTCACATGCACAAGGAGATCCGCCAGCTTCTCAGCTAGGCCTACAAATTCCCACCTGCACCTGTATGATCCCCTCCCCTCTCTGGTTCACCCTTCCTTGTGAAAGAAAGCGCTTTATCTTTTTTTTTGTTTTTTTTAAACCTAATAAACTAAAGCTCTCCTTGCTGTCTGTCAGATGAGCACCAGAGACCAGCTGGCAGATCTTGTCCTGTGTGTGTGAGAGTGTGTGTGTGTGTGTGTGTGTGTGTGTGTGTGTGTGTGTGTGTGTGTGTGTGTGTGTGTGTGTGTGTGTGTGTGTGTGAGAGAGAGTGAGAGAGAGTGAGAGAATCTGATGTTAATAGAGCTTGACTCTGCCTCAAATCTTCAGCAGGAGCGAAGTAACTGATGAGGGAGGGTAATGTATATACACAAGTGAACAATTATGTATGCAACAAACTGAGTGAGTGACGGAGACGGCTGATGTTGACTGTAGTCGTGTACTGTCTGTATTACTAGCACTGAAAGGCTGTTTTGGGCGCATAAACGACCCTCAGATAACAAACACTTTTTATATGATTGAATCCCAATAGAGTGAAGGACATCTACATACCAAGACATAAATGGAATTAAATAAATGCTGTTCTTTCTGTGTCTTCTCTCCTTTAATCATGGCCTTAGTACCCCCTCCCAATGCTGCTCCAATCATCCGTAATGTGTGTGTGTGTGTGTGTGTGTGTGTGTGTGCGTGTGTTTCCAGATGTGAAAGTCAACCACTGCCCAATTATTATTTTCCTTGCGTGAGCATCTGAATTTAAGCCTAGGTGTGATAACCTTTTACCCACAGAAAGCATTTTAAAAGTCATTTAGCATTTAAAATATGCTTCTGTTGTCCACGAGTAAACTGAAATTCAAGGTGCCGTGACTGATAAACATTACAGTCGATGGTATAATCCAGATTTGTTTAAATCCGCTTCGGTTGGGTTTTCCGATTCTACTGCGAACATCTGGCTCAGATGTTTGGTCACGTATGAACCAGATGTCACAATTTATTTGCAAGAGGAAGCTTTTGTTAGTTCAACGTCTATGCAGCAAAGAGAAAAGTCCGACAAAATATAATGAAGAATAAAAGGAAAAAAGCAATCAAAGACGGGTGTGTGAACTTTTGATCTCAGCATCACAACAATGGGAAATCCTCATGATTAGTTCCTGTGTTTGCTGATGACGTGTAGTGCCGCAGACTTTATATTAAATGTTTTGGTGTCCAAAATTGCATGAAAAAATCAATTTCCAGCAGACAGAAATAAGCACAGAATGACGGCGGCTAAATGGACATCAGTTAATGTTTACTAATTCTGAGTTGTCTCCGCACTGGCAATAGACTGTGTAAATAAAATATATAATCTGTACAGAATTAATAGAAAAAAAACATTTTGAAGACCTTTAACAGCTGTGGTTTGTTGATGGTTGGTTTGTCTGTCAAAAAGCCTAAATATGAAATAATGGCTTTTACTGAAGAGAGAAAGGGGCCTTGACTGACTTTTTGATATGTTTGTGTGTGTGTGTGTGTGAGTGCAAGGATGCGAGTGTGTGTGAATGTGGTGTTGGTCCTGGTGAATTTCTCCTGAGGAACAGAGGGATCAGCCAACACACACAAACCCACACACTACCCACGGGATTAATTCTGACTTCATTTATCACTTTGTTTTTTTAACAATGTGTTTGTGTTGGTTTGGTGTGTGTGTGTGTGTAGCCCTCTGTTCTGTCTTTCTGTTCACTGGCTTTGATTGGCCCACCGTCTTGACTGTAATCTTAATTTCTGTTCCTTTTTTTCTTTGATTTGTTTTGCATTGCCTCTTGGGACTGCTAATAAAATGATTGTTTAAAGTGAAACTCCACATTGCGCTTCTCCCATCTCTGGTGGTCTTTGTGTCTTCACTGACAGAAAGGCTTTATTACAAATGATATGTACCTTTTTTAAATTTCATCAAAAAGCATTTTATTCATATCGCTGTAAAAGTGGTGTCTAGATCACCGTATAGTCTAAGTGTCATGCATAGATTACACAAATACAAAGGAGGTGATGGACCTTTGTGTTACTCACTTCATTGAAAACATTTTTTAATCTAACACCTTAATGTAATTGTCCAATGTCCACCAGAGAGCACTGACAAGCTTATTAACTGTTATTATTTAACTGTAAAATGTCAGACCCAGGCCTGGGGTGACAATGCTAACATGCTGATGTTTAGCAGATCATGTTTACCATCTTAATGTGTTAGCATGCTAACATTTGCTAATTAGTACTATACACAAAGGGTGCGAATCAGAATCAGGTTCATTCACATTTCAATAGAATAGAATTTGCCTTTGTGATTTTGGTGCATGATGGTCACAATAAACACAGTAAAAGAAAATAAAAAGCAAATATTGCTTACATCAAGAATTGCATACTTAATAGAAATTTACTTTAACAAATGTGTGAAATACCTTTGTTTTCAAACTAAGAGCTAAACGATGGGAATGTCATTAGTTTTGCAGAGGGAATGGACAAATGAAAATGTTGACCTGGCGCAAGATGAAAAGTTAATGATCAGAAGACATAAATCAAATCAGCATTATATGGATTAATATGGATATAGAGTAAATTTCCATCACAATTGTCACCAAAGTTATTACAATTTAGCATGAGGGGGAACATAAATGTCTGTACTAAATTCCATCCAATAGTCACTCAAAACCACAAATGGCAGCTTCATGCTGGCTCTAGGGGATCATCACAAAATAGTCATCACAATTCATCCTCTGGAAACCGTGAATGTCTGTACAAAAAATCATATTAATCCATCAAGTAGTTGTTGAGGTATTTCAGTCTGGATCAAAGTGGTGGACAATCAACTGACCAACATTGCCATCCTTTGAACCACATCGCTTGTGTGGCTTAAGACAAATTTTATAAAAGCATTTCTATAGCTCTCAAATATCAGCACCAATTTCTGCCTAAATTATCCAATAACATGTTATTTAGTTATCTGGGTGAATTAACCCTTTAAATAAGTTTATGGCTCAAGTGCAGGATGAAGAAAATACTACAATATGTTACATGTCGGGCAGGTGGAATGTGAAGCTGTTCACTATGTCCACGTCATATTTAGCAGAGGTACACTGTGGAGTCCACCCAGCCCAGCCAAAACCCTGGGTAGACAGGCTCAGTGAAGGTGGTGTGGAAGGTGTGGAGGGGAGTCAGTGCACCACCAGAGACCTTGAAGTAGGACAGTGTCCCTGCTGACCAGTCCAGATAGACTCCTACTTTATTGGAGATGGGTGTGTTGGTTACAGCAGTGCACATGCCTTTGTGCCAGGTTTTGTAGCCATCTTTGGTGCAGCTTAGTCCCCAGGAAAATTCATTTTTGCCTAACCAGCTGTCGTGACCATCTCCCTTCCTGCACATCCTTCTGTAGGTTATTCCTATGAAAGCTCGCCCACTCCATTCTGTCTCCCAGTAGAAACGCCCAGTCAGTTTCTCCTTGCACAACACCTGGGTCCAGAAGTCAAACCTTTCTGGGTGATCAGGATATGGCTGCTTCGTCCAACGCGTCGCTTTCCTGTTTTCCTCGGACAGAGAAATGTCTCTGTGTGCTGTGTTTGGGTCAAGAGTGAGTTTGTTGGAATCTGATGAAACAGATCAAAAATATCCGTCACTGTAAATCACTTTTGTCTTATGAGTTTAGAAGGAAACAGAAGTCCAAAGCGATGGTTACTCACATTTCTTTGGACCCGGCCAAATCCTGGATTCACCACACTGTTCCACTCTAAAACATAACAGAAGACCACAGTTAATCCATTTCGCATTTCACACGTATAACATTAATGGACTCACGGTGGACAGTTTTCTTTAAATCAAAAAAATCAATGCTGTAGGAAAATTGTCTTTTTTTTAATTCCACATATTATTCTTCCTTGTAAAAAACCTGGTGCCCACATTACCCACAATGCAAGTCGACAGCCAACAGTTCGGTGGGAGATTCTGGTGTGTTATGTTAGGAGCAGCTAATGTAGCCTCAAGCCACCAACATCATGCAGCGATGAGGAGCAGGCTACAGAGGTCTGGTAAGCTCACTTCTTTCTAACTCCACGCTGCTAGATTTCTTTCATTTTCAAACTTGTTGTCTTCACCCCCAACAGACTTTGTCAGACTTCTTGCAGCTCCCTCGGGAGCAACAAAAGGCTTTATATAACCTTTATTGACTTATACAGCAGTACTCCCCAAGACCTCTAAACAGACTTTGATGTGAAATTGGTGGAGCTCCCCTTCAATACACCAAAAATGTTCTTACATGAAGATAAAAACAGCTTAAGACTGTTAACATTAGAGCTTGATCGCTCCTGGAGTTTGAGTCTGTTACTGATTTTTTTAGAAGTAATAAAAGTCAACACACAATAACAACTTAGGATCCTCTAAGTTTGATTTTAAAGAATTGTGACCAAGATACAGTATGCACTGAGATGGTGCAGTTCAAAAACAGTACATATCTCAAATATATCTGGTATTTCTATACTGAAATGTCTTCCCTATTGGCCGATACCAATATATCTGTGATAACTTCGGCCAACTGATTGATCATTCATGCTCTAGTCAGCACCACTATTACCTGAGTTCCTTTAGGCTGCATTGTGGGTCATCTTGCAAAGTGGACAGCAGCTGCAGGCCTGAGTTTCCTGGGTGGTTGTAGCTCAGGTCAAGCTCTCTCAGACCGGATGAGTTCAAAGCAGATGCCAGGAAAGTGCAGCCTTCCTCCGTCACTCTGCACAGGGACAATCTTCAAACAGACCAGATGTATGCATATTTGACACTGTACTGTATGCTGCTGTTAAAAAATTCATCTGGCATGGAATTTCACTCAGGGCACTCACATGAGTATTTCCAGTTTACAGTGAGGACTCCCCAGTCCACCAGAGAGGTTTTGGACTCCTACATCCTGAAAGTCATTGTCAGAGAGGTCCAATAGTTGCAGCTGGCCGGAGGCTGAGCTGATAACTGAGGCCAGGGCATCACAGCTGTTCTCTGTCAGGTTGCAGCTCCTCAGTCTAAACAAACAGAAAAATAAAGTAAATGAGAAAGTCATTATTTAGAACTCTTTGGAAAAAAAGAAGAAAGAAACGTATTGGGTTTTGACCTGAGTTTCTTCAGTTTGCTGTTCAGCAGGCCATCAGAGAGCTTTATTATTCCTGCATCTGTCAAGTTGTTGTTACCCAGGTCCAGCTCGCTAAGTTGGGATGAGCTGATGCCATTCGCCAAGCTTTCACAGCAGGTCACAGTGAGATTACATCCATTTAGACTGCAGCAGGAAAGGCAGTATGAGAAACATAAACAAGGTCATGAGGAAATACTCCCTTCTGTTGAGAGTTGACATACAGCATATCATCTACACCTGCTTGGAATATGAGCTAAGTAGCTACAGTCTCATACAAACACAACTGTCCAAACTGGAATAAGACAAAGTGAGTGGTGACTCCATGTTCTTTCCACACCCTACAAGTGGGTGTTGTCTCAACAGACAACACCTGAACACACAGTCAGGGGTACAAAAGACGTATCTAGTGTGGAGTTCATTTTAAAGTTAGTTTCATATCGTTTTTTTTCTCAAGCCAAAAAGAATCTGAGCACTGAAGCTGACTACATTTAACATCCGGTGCAAAACAAAAGCTTGGGAGTTTGCTATCTGCTTTTAGAAAGTACTTACTTTGCCAGTTGAGCAGTTTTCACCACAGGCATTAGTCTCAGAAGACCTTCCTCTGACTTGGTGTAGTTGCTCAGTGTAAACACACTCAGTTCTTTTTCTGATGTCAGTAATACAAAGACCAGAGTGGCCCACTGGGCAGGTGAAAGATTGGTTTTGTTAAGACTGCCTGAGGTGAGGTAGCTCTGAATCTCTTCCACAAGAGAGTGGTCATTGAGCTCATTTAGACAGTGAAAGAGATTGAGGCATCTGTCTGGGGATGGACTTGCCCTGATTCTCTCCTTTATGTGTTTAATGATCTCTGATTTTGTTCTTTGGTTTGTTCTGTTGCTGGTCATTAGATGTTTCAAAAGAGTCTGATTGGATTCCAGAGACAGCCCCAAAAGGAAACGCAGAAAGATGTCAAAATGTCCATTTTCGCACCGCCAAGCCTTTTCTACTGCTTCTTTGTAGAGGATGAGCTCCGATGACTCTCTGAACAGGAAACGCCTCGAAGCAGACGACTTCTTGACCAAGACGTTGACGTTGTCGTTGTTGAACGTGAGGTAGACGTACAACGCAGCAAAGAATTCCTGAATACTCAGATGCACAAAACAGAACATCTTCTCCTTGCACAGTATCAGCTCCTCACTGAAGATCTGTGTGTAGACTCCTGAGAACATGGACGCCTGCGTGACTTTAATACCATTCAGGATGAGGTCTTTCTCATAGAAGATCAAGTGGCCCTTTTCAAGCTCTTTGAAGGCCAGTTTACCCAATGAGATGAGGTTCTCTCTTATGCGGTCAGTGTCTGACTCTCTTCTTTCAGACAGCCTCTTCTTTGTGTTCTCCACATACAGTGACAAGAAGTGTATGTACATTTGAGTGAGAGTCTTTGGTGTGTCTTTATCGTCTGGTGTCTTCAGCTTCTTCTCAAGAACACTCGCTGCCATCCAGCAGAAGACTGGTATGTGGCACATGATGTGAAGACTCCTGCAGGATTTCACATGTGCTATTACTCTGTTTGCTATGTACTTGTTGCCAATTTTCTTCCTGAAATACTCTTCTTTCTGGGGGTTGGTGAACCCTCGCACCTCCGTCACTAAATCAATGCACTCTGCAGGGATCTGACTGGCAGCTACCGGACGCGATGTTATCCAAACAAGAGCCAAAGGAAGCAGTCTTCCCCTGATGAGGTTGGTCAAAAGCACAGAAACGGTGGTTGACTGTGTCACATCAGACATTATTTCACTTTTGTGGAAGTCCATAGACAGGCGGCTCTCGTCCAGTCCATCCAGGATGAAGACCAGTTTGTTTTTACCATTAGTAAAGATTCCTGTGTCTTTTGTTTCAGGGAAAAGGACACTGAAAAGCTCCACTAGACTCAATGTTTTCTTTTTCATTAGATTCAGCTCTCGGAAAGAGAGAGGAAATACAAATTCCAGGTTGGTGTTTTCTCTCTCCTCAGCCCAGTCTAGAGTGAATTTGTTGGTGGATACGGTTTTTCCAATGCCAGCGACTCCCAATGTGATCACAGTTCTTATGTTTTGTCCCCGTAGAGGAACAAAGAGTTGATTGCAGTGGATTGATTTCTCCTGGGTCACATGTATCCTAGATGCTGTCTCAATCTGTCTCACCTCATGCTCCTTATTGACTTCACAACTTCCTCCCTCAGTGATGTAAAGCTCTGTGTAGATCTTATTGAGAGGTATCTTGTTTGCTTCTGGCGTCATCCCCTCAAGCAAGTAACTGAACTTCATCTTCAGAGTAGCTTTCAGTTTCTGTTGACATTCTGTGATCTTATTATCTGAAGGAGAACATGCATTCAGTGGATATTTAGTTCTTTTTCTCATTTTTAGGAATCAAGGTGTTCTATCAGTATGTCAAATGTGATAGTTATGTAAATGTGGTAGTAAGAAGTACTCACTTTGAGGCTGCAGGTGAACATAGTTGTGGGCAGTGTCATGGTTCAGTGCTTCTTTTGAAGAAGCAATAGACCCTGTAAAAGAGGGAAACGATCAGCAGAGCCCAAACCCCAGTTTTAGTTATTTCCACGTCTTGTATATCTACCTTGGCCAGTTGAGAAAATATTGATGTTTAAGTTTTCAATGTTAGAACCAAGAATGGCGGGAGCGACCACATTGCTGCCATTCTGAGCGGTGTAGCTGGGATGGAAGTGATGAACCACAGCCTGAATAGAGGAAACGGACTCTGAGAGAAACCAGAAAACTGTTAGTTCAGCAGTTTCTTACAAAAAATATAGTGTAGTGAATGGTCATTTGTTAACAGTCTCTCAGCCAATTCTTATATTTATAATTTTGGAACTTCCTATGTACCCTTTTTTTCTCGCCATGAATTGTGGTACTGAGTCCAACTCTTCTCCACAGGAACATATTGTTAATTTGACATTTGCACCTTACCTTTAGAGACCTTGTCTGGCGTATCAGCAACACTCTTTTGCTCCATGTTTTTCTAATCAGCTTCCTCGTAGCCATGGCCTACATGATTTGTGTCCAATGATACTCTTCATCAGTAGTCTTTATCTGATCCTTGGACAAGAGACCCAGATCCGGTTATTTACTCCCAGTGGACCAAATCATTTGTCAACTAGATTAAAAAACAAACCACATTCTTTCAGATGCAGAACAACAATGTTCAGGCAGAACTGATATTTAAATCCAGCAGATTAAAAGATGAAAGAAATGCTTACCTACCTGCCTAACAACTGTGATCACGACTTGATTCACAGACTGGCGCCTGCAAATAAGGGGGACGATTTGCACAGACATGTGAAACTGTCTCTTTCTTCCTTCCTGGGTGAAGAAAACAGGAAGCTGGTGTTTCGTGTCTGCATTATTATACTAGGCTGTTTGAATAAACCAAAGCTCTTCTTAAAACAGTTTCATTTACTAAAAGGAACTTCAATTTCAAAGAAACTGCTACCACATGTTTTGATCAACTTTATTTGGTAAATTATACTTTGATCTTGTTCACAGAATGATTTGTTACATTTTTCAAGCAGTATACCAGGATGTCACATTAGTATATTTTAACTAAGACTATAGTGAAAACATTTTCAATCTTGCAAATCCAAAAAGATCTTAAGAAAACCCACAACCTGACAGAAATGTTATGATAAACTGATGCTCATTCTTTTAAAATCTTTTTAGTTCATTAAGAAACAAGACTGAGGGTCTAGCAGCTGTTAGCAATTTGATCAGTAACGCTTTAAGGTAATATATTTTACTAATATAGAGAATGTTACTGAATCTGAAGCAGTGAATCTCTTTGGCAACTCCCAGTATCCATCTGGTGTGATTTCCCACCGCCACTTCCCAGCAGTGTTTTCCTGAGTCGCAACTCACATCCCAGAATCTGTGGATAATTGGTGTTGCTTTCTGTGTTTCCAGGATGCTGCTGCCAGGTATCTGTGACTGTCACGTTGGGCAGATCATCAGACAGTAGTGATGGTTTGTTCGAACGATTCGTTCTGTTTGAACGAATCTTTGAAGTGAACGAAACGAACTGATTCCTCCCGCAAAATGATTTGTTCGTTTGAGTTGCCGCCTACAGGGAAGCTTCTGGCGAACGAAGAACCTAAAGAACTGGCGGAAACGGTTTAGAACTGTTTCCACCAGTTATCAGAATCAGAATCAGAATCAGCTTTATTGGCCAGGTATGTGTACATACTAGGAATTTGACTCCGGTATTATCTCGCTCTCAATGTACATACGTGAAGTAGACAAACAATGTTTTTATGATTTTTTAGTTCCTT
>JAVQJL010064956.1:0-19695 GCA_036024295.1 Nannoperca obscura | reverse complement strand
CACAGAAAGACACACACACACACACAGACACAGAGAGAGAGACACACACACAGAGAGACACACAGAGAGACACACACACACAGAGACACAGAGAGAGAGACACACACAGAGACACACACACACACACAGAGAGACACACACACACACACACACACACACACACAAAGAGACACAGAGAGACACACACACACACACACACACACACAGACACACACAGAGAGAGACACACACACACACACAGACACACAGAGACACAAAGACACACACACACACACACTCATCATTGTTTTAAATGCCACCAGCGTTTTCCCTCCTCTGACCTTTTGTTCCAAGCGTCCGACAACAGGGAAACACAAACATGGCCGCCTCCCCAGAGCCACACCATCATGACCCGAGACACAGCGGCAGCTTCTGCAATAAGGACGCTTATTTGTGTTTCTCTACGTATGTGCGGTGTGCGCCCTGCTGCTGTGTGTGTTTCAATGCCTGCATGAAGGAGTTTTGGGGGCGCCATGATCTTCATCCAGAGGTGACACACTTCTGCACGGACTCTCTCTACATCTGATGTCGGGTTATAATGGTCATCTGAAGCAGTGTGACACACTGACGCTTACAGAGCTTTTATCTGACCCTCTGAGTCTTCAGTGGTCTGATTGGTTCCTGTCAGTCAGCAGTGCAGTGTGCACCCTCACAGGGAGACACGTGTTTCCTGCACAGCGAGGATAATTAGCACCTTCCTGCAAAGTGGTGTGCTGGGCTTTCCTCTATTGCAATGACCCCTAGAGGAGGTTTGTCACCATAGTTACACGTGTATGAAAGCAGGGACGCCTATAAACCAACAAACAATAAAAAACCAAATGACAAGTAGAGGCCCTCTTCAACAAAACCCTCCTTCACTAACAAACACATTGTGAAAACATCTGTAGCCTCACCCCTTGGTCTACATCTTTGACATACAAAATAAAATGTCAATAATTTTCACATTCAATTAGCATTAACACCTGAGACAAATCAAAATAAGTCTTTAAAACAACTTAACACAATCAGCAGATAGAGATGCAGGATTGTTGCCAACCTGCCACGAAGCAGACCCTCCAGAGGCCCGAGTGCAGCGCCATCTTGACCTCGGTGGTCTGGTTCTGCTGCAGGACGATGCCCTCCTCCATCAGCAGCCAGTAGTCTGTCGACACGGCGACGCCCACCAGCAGCAGACCACAGGCCCCGAAAACCGACGAGAGCAGCGTCAGGGCCCTCGTACTGAACGAACTCATCTGCAGAGGAAGAGGAACAAACGATGGTGCTGGTCAGACGTGCTGAAGAGGAACGATCACACATTTGTTGGAGTTAAAGATGGTTTAAAGGGTAATTTAAGGATCAGAGAGGTGGAGGAAGTCAAACAACATGAAAGAACAAAAAAAATCATGTCAAGATGTGAGAAAGAAGAGGCGACAAGAGGACGGACAAAGATTTATGTAGTTTATTGAATTTTACATTTTAAAGTATGCACAAGGAAACCAGGGAGGTACAAGAACTTGTGATTTAAATCTTCCTTGACTTTCATTGACTTCAGCTGTTAAATATGTATGTGACACTGCACAGGAGAGGAGATGAAAGCAGAGAGGAGAACAACCTTGGACCAGCTCGCGTGTCCATGTTGCAAATATCAAACTCACTCCAGTGTCACCAAAATAATGCTGTTCTCCAAACCAGCGCTGAGGTTTCATGTTTTTTCTTAAATCAAGACACTACGGTCGACAGCTTTTGTAAACATTCAAGGATTGGGAGATAAAAAACACACTTTGCTCACACCTGAACCTGAAAATCAACAACAAGGCAGACACCATGAATGATGCTCTGATTTTAAGAAATTCTGAGTAAACAGGCCTTGAGCCAACGTCATGTGATGAAGACAGAGGAACTAACAGGAGGAAGACTTTCACCAAACACACTGAGCGAGGAGGGCGACTCTCAGTCCATCAGGGTGGAAACAAATATTCACTTTCTTCAAACCATCATGGATTAGGAGGAGAATTCTCCAAGAATATAATCTGACCAAATGGAAAACAAGTGGCATTATACAGAGGGCAAAGAAGAAGGATGAGGTTTTGCTTTGAACACTGAATGGAAATCCTGCTGGCTCAAGATGAGAATGAATATGAGTCAAATATTTCCCTATCAAGACATTTCAGGATCTACCTGCAGCAGAGCTAGTTCAGGGTGCAGGTAGGAATCAATAATGTATCCCCGATTGCCAAAAACAGCAAGAATCTTTGACAAAAGAATAAAACGAGTCCATGATTTTGACTGTTGAAAAACACATTAAACATGTAAAGCCGTATGCTCGGCCAGCAGTCATTGTTCATTTCATTAAAATGGCTGAATTATGAAAGAATTCTGGTAAGGTCATAACATGTTTTAAATCTTTAGGAGTGCTTGTTGGTTTTCTACATTCTGAATAACCAATTGAATAACTTGATCACAGGCCGCCGGCGTCTCTGGTGATCATCTGATGAGCTCCTGATGAGCTTCTGCTGGGCTCAAGCAGGCCAGAGCGGGTTGTCAGGCTTCCAGGTATCATGCAGTGCCGTTTGTCACTCACCAGGTGGCAGAAACGCTGCCTCTGCCATGCATCATTTCAACTGTTGACACTGAGAAACATCCTCTCTCTCACTCACACAAAAACACACAGAGCCTCCTGCATCCAGTCAAAATGGAGGTCACATTCAGCGTGCTGTGGGCTCTGCAGGTGAAGCAGGCGTGAAACATCATGGACCAGACAGAAACAAGCACGAGTCGCCTCTAAATCCAAAAACGTATCGCTTACTGTCTGACAGAACTATTTTCATATGAACATAAATTACTTTACAGTCTCAGTCAAATAACCTGCCTGTTTCTGCATATAATTATATTAGCAGCCTGGCCACCTGGGTTCATCACCTGCAGCCACGGCGCAAACTAATAATTAAAGCTGAAGTTGAACCATGTTATTACAGTTGAGTTGAAAACACGCCATGGGCTTAATGTGCATTTATGAAATACAAATTGTGTGCAGTGCTGCGAGTAAACAAGATGTACGGAAATACTGACACATTAAGTTGAAGTAATTCATGTACAAGCTCTTCTTTTAGCAGCACTTTTAGCAGCGCCTCAGCTGAGCTGTGATTGCATAGCCATTTTATGTTTTCTGTTTGTCTTTCTTTGCCTCGTGTCGTGATTTATGGTTTTTATTTTTAAGATAACTTATTTTATGTGACTTTACGGTGTTTTACTTTCCAATTAAAGAAAAAAGGTCTTATTACAGTAATCTTGATTGATTCTTGATCCTTTGTTGTGCATGACTTGTGCTATGAAATATAGTTAACATTACAGTAAACAGACATGTTAAAAAAGGAAAGTAGAAAAGTGTTCATTTAGCCACTATAATCTCCAGGCAGCACACACTTTTTATTGTCTTAAATGTAAATTTTGTAAATTTTGACCTTTTGTCCAGGATGTGTTCAGTTTAAAAAAAGATAAACAGCGTAACGGCGCTCTAAAAAAACTCCAGACAGATCATACAGGTCAGCTTGACTTGTACTGAACTGAGTCTGAGACATTTCCAGCAGCTCATAACTTACATGTCATTTTGTAAAGAAGCAAAGCTGCTGTTGTATAACAGAAATATTTTATATAATATAATATAATAAATATAATATTTATAATAGTTATGTTTGCAGTGCACTAACAAATCAACTGTCCTCTTCTGTGTATGAATTAACAATAAATATGTTAAGCATCAACATATGAAGACGGGAGGAAAGTTATCAGCTGTCTCTTACAGTTGCCTGTTAGATATTTACAGTTAAACAAATTCTCATGGTTTACTACCAATAAATATAACTCAGAACAGGCTGAGAAAGAGGGAGGTGACGCCGAGGAGAGAACAGCCGAGAACAAAATGAACTCGGCCGACAAGATCAGAACCGTCAGGCGGGAAGAGAGTGAGGAGTGACCTCACCGCTCAAGCCAAGCGCTGCAGAGCACATTCAGCGGTGTCAGAGAGGGTTCGCTCACTCAGACGTGAGTCACACGATACAAATATTTAACATGTAAAACAACCCTCGCCTCGGGTGAACCCATCGAACCCCCCTGCAGAGATGTCAGGCAGACACGGCGGGTATGTGGAGGCATGTGTAAAACACGAGGTTTGATCCCTCAACTTAAACTCTCCAACGGTCCTAAAAATAGTTGAGGTTTCTGGTTTGACCTTAAACAAGGACCACGTAAAAGTCTCAAATACTTGTGGATAAGTTATAAATACTTAAAACTCTAAGAAGGGTCTGTGTGTGTTTGTGGTGGGAGCCAACTTGTATAATTTTTTCAGGCAACACATGAATTTTAAAGCGAGGCCTACAACTCAATACAAATCCCCCAAATAAATCAAAAGTGCAGCAGAGCATACAGTCTGAGTTTTATATGTTGTAGATTCAGAAGGAGGGCAGAGAGAGTGGCGTGACTGTCTCCAGTCTGCAGAATCAAACATGACGACTTCAGTGAAAGACATCTGACACTCTGAGAGACGTCAGCGCCTCAGAAAGTCACATCCTCTGAATAAGACAAAGATGATTTGTTCTTGGCTCGTGTAAATAAGCATCGGTCTTAGTGCTGGAAATGTCAGGCTCAACCTGAGAGGCAGTCAGACGCTCGGCGCTGCTGAGTCAAAACACACAAATCCATCCTCCACTTACAGGAGAAGAGACAGAGCTGAGTACCTGCGCAACTCTGATAACTGTGGCCTTTCAGATTGCTTAATTCACGCTGTTTCTCTTGACTTAAACATGCATGGTGTAATGACTTTCAGACGTACAGCAGGACACCACGGGTGAGATCCTGTTGTTTATGTGACTACTGTACTCTGCTATGCACAAAATGCTGCTGCCCTACGAAGGCAAACAGCAGTAATTACTGAAGCAGAAGGGTTTCATGTTTTCAGGCTGCAAACTGTGGAACACAGACAGGTCATAATGTCTTCATTTCAAGCTGAATGTTTCCCCATAAACAAATCATTGCCACATATTCAACATATGCATTAACCTACAAATACAGATACTAAAGTCTGTCCATGGATCATTGTAAGCAAATGTCAGAAGAAAATGCACCATCTACAAACAAAATGTGTTCTTTTAGCTTAATTGTCCATTTAAAAAATGTAAGGTTTTCAATACATTGAAACAGGTAGCTTAACAACACCACCTGTTTAGCTTAGTTAGGTTGCTTTAGCTAGGTCTCCATCGTGATTGGATTAAGCTATGGCCTGGTTTTACTACTTTTAAATTACATATAACAGCTAGGGAAACAAATCAGTGATTAAATCTAGGTTAGCTTTAGCAAAAGCTAGCCATGGCTAGCTCATCAGTTAGCCTAACCTCGATATTACTGTCTGTAAGCAGCAGAGAGTGCAGAGTTTACCAGAGATTACATTTACTGCTGCTGGCTGGGTGTTTAGCTCTGTTTTAGGTGTGGTATTAATGGAAAAATTATACATTTCTGTCATTTTGTCAAGTGACAAAAAGACAGATAGGTCTCAACTCAGTTTTGACCAAATATGTAGTCTGTTGTAGACTATGACACATTAACTTATACAGATCCATTTACCAAAATGTGTATTTCTTCTATCAATAAATGATAATTGGAAATTTAAGTGCCTTCACTGATATATTAATTTTAGTTATATTAACACAAATTAGTACACAATTTCAGACTTTGTGGGCATTATGTCGCTTCTGTATTTATAAGGTATAATAAACAAGGTTTTTAAAAATACACACAATTTCAATTGTATTGTAATTACATTAGCAAAAAAAAGAAGTACTTTCAGTATACAGCATTTTGTTAAATTCCAAAATACATATTACATTGATGAGCCTTCCTGTTTTCTAAAGTGATTTTAACATTACTACTTGAGCATTTTAAAATGTTTACCATTGATTAAAATGTCCAACTTCTATTTCTCGCACAGACTTTCAATCTATTATTAATCATTTCAGAAAAGTCGGTAGTTTGGCTGAACTGCTCATTGATTTTCTTTCCGGTAATATTTTCTAAAATGACACCATGTTAAATGTAAAATATGTTCAGCTTCCGAGGGAACAACATAACATCTGCATCTAGAAACACCAAAAATAATCTCCTGTCCAGTCACAGTCATGTTTATGTTTTAGTCATTCTTGAACTGTGGCTTTGAAACTACAGAGAGACAAAAATGTGGGTTTGGAGGACAAGAACTGTTGTAATGGGTCAGTCCACCAAGTATTATAGAGAGCTCTGTACTCACACACATACACAAAACTGAACCAGGCCTGTGTTTGCTCAAATAGCTGACTACAAATAGGCTGGGATGAGGTTCTCTTTGTAATTTAAGCCTTGAGAGTATAACCACAATTCCCAGGTCGCACCAACCGCTAACTAACTCTGTGTGTGCTGGGAGAATCCAGGATCAGAGGCGATGTAATGAATTACAGATGAATGAAGCACTGGTGCTTATGAACAAACAGTCAGAGTTAATGATGTGGGGAAGAAGGTGAGGGAAGGTGGGAAGAGAAAGTCGAAGAGGAGAGAAAAGGAGGGGAAAAATTGGGAAAGTAGAGAAGTGAGAACAAAGTAAAATGTAAATAGTGAGAAGCATGGTGAAAGGAGGAAGAAGGGCATAAGAGAAGGAAGAGGAGGATCAAGGAGATGATAAAAGGAAGGTGGCCGAAAAGGTATTCAGTGATGTAGGAAAAGAGGACATAGGTATGAAGGACACAAGGTTAGAGAGAAAGAAGAATTTGGAAGAAAAAAGGATATTGGAATAGAAGTTGAGAATGGAAAAAGAGAGGATGGGAGGATTGTGTGGCCATGTTTCCATTCAAATGTATTTGGTTATAATATTTTTATAAATGAAAATAAAAATAAAAAAGGGTTATGTACTGTAATAAAGAAGAGCAACTGTAAGTTTAGCTGTTTTATGTGCTATATATGTTTTATAAATCTGTGTGTCACTGTAGAAACGTGAATAGATACACATTTTCCAGTCCAGCAGTGAGCAGCAGGCTGAGGAGCTGTCCGCCACTGTGGTGCTGAAACCCTCACTGCACCCAACACAACACAATACACTCTCTGTCACTTATTTATTGTCTTCCTCTCTTTATCGCCCTCTTCTTTGGGTCTTTTTTGGTGTTATTTTTTTCCACGTTAGGATTTGCAGGAAGAACTCTAAGAAGAAACAGACAAATTATTGCGTGATGTTGTTACAGCACTTTTAGGACAGAGGTGTGGGTGGATAGTTAGGTCAACAAAGCTGCTGACTTGAACAAGATATTGCTGTACCACATACATTTAGAAGTAAACATCTGTTATTTACACACTCATGTCTCCTGAGGGGGAGTTTCCCTTAAGGAGGGAAGGAGAGGTCGACTTTATTTCAGCATCATCATTTCATGTGATGTATCTTTATTCTGTATGTATATGAAAATCTCAATATTTGTTTGTTTTCTCTGCTAACCGAACAAATGAACGGCACATTGAATGACTTTACATAACGACAGACCATTGTTAGCCAGTCAGCTGTGCCCCTTCAGCCTAGTTTTCAAAAGCAAAACATTGACGATGGTTAAATTGAATCCACTTTCTAGTTTCTTCATTACAAAGCATCAGCCTCAACAGAATAGTCATCAGCACTATTTAAATTTTTATTTGGATTCATTATTAATTATGTTACATTTTATTGGAGGCTTAGAAGCATCCTCAATGAAGTACAACTTAATGAATGAGTGTGCTTTGCTAATTAAGGCATTAAAGCAGGGTTGTCAGTGTAGGAGTGATAATAAGTTTCCTTAATCAGGAGCTTTGTACATATGAAGTCATTTCCGGAAATAGGTCATTTGTTTAAAAAAAAGCCCATTGTGCAGTACAGTCTGGGAGGTGGTTTTTATCTTCTATCTTCTAACAAGCCTCTTCATTGGTGATTATTGTGGCGGGTTTGTGTTTGTAATTGTGCACCTCACTTAATGAATAAAGACAAATGTAGCCCTGTCGGAGGCACACAGAAAGGTGGACTGAACTAAATTGGTAATCTGATAAAAATGGGGCAATAACATGGGATTAATTAGGATTTGGACATAATAAAAAATGTGATGAAAGAAAAGTATCGCTTTTACCTTTCAGTCTGTTAACAACAAACAGGCCCCCAAAAACACATTTTCTCAGTCAGCTTCTTACTATGAGGGACGTGATCCTGTTTGAAACACCATATTTTCTGCTGAAATTAGAAATGTTCTTTTTTTTGCGTCTGTGCACTTGGTTTGAAGTTGATGGGGCTCAGTTGGAAAAAGTTGATGTTACACACTTCTGTGCAACAATCAGGATTGTAAATCTGATGACTGCTGGGTCGTTTGGTCACGGTCAATGAAATCGGATCAAGTCACACCCAGAGATGAAAAATAGTCTTTCAATGTTAAATTCTTCAGAAATAAGATTATTTTTTTACGTTGATTGATGCTTAGGTAGAACATTTATGATGTAGAGAAATGTTTAAGATTTGAAGCTAAGTTTAAACAGGCTTCAACCTTTTTTTTAGAGTAACTATTTGGCAACCATCACTTTCATATAATACAACATTTAGACAAAGGTCGGGTCCTATGTAAATTGGGGGGTTAATGACATAAAGAGAAGTTTGTGGATATATGAGCTGCATAAAAGGATTTTTAAAATTGATTGGCTTGGTTTACTTTTTAGTCGAAAGCTAAAAAAAACAAAAAAGGATTTCATATTCCACACCAGCATTACATCGCCTGTAATGCAGAAAAAACTTTAAAACAACATTTAGAACCTTAATTGGAGAGATATACTTTATGAAAATAGAAAAAATACTCCCAGTATTTCTAAAATGTTTGCCGGAGCCAAGTTGTTTTCCTAAAACAAAAAGCCTGACACAAAAATGAATCAATATTTTGACTTCTAGGAAACGTCTAGCTCTAACAGGCACCCTGAGAGGATGGAAATCTGGGCTCCCAAAATTAAGAAATAAAAAAACTGAATCAGAGATGAAAGACGGGTCAATATGGAGAAGAGTAAAGCAACTGCTGAACATCACGAAACTACATGTCCCACGGTGCCGGGCGGGGCTCCACAGATGGCGTTCCCAGGTTAGCTTGCTAGCGTTGGGAGGGGGCAGGGGGTTGTTTTCTGTTGAGAGGGCAATATGTCCCTCAGTCAGCAATGAAGGTTTTCTGCCAACTGGCAGGAAAAGAGAGGGATATTTAAAGACAGGAAGAATGGAAGACAAGATGTAGAGAAGAGGAAGGGTTGATGACAGAAAGGATAAATAAAGAAGGAAAGAGGGAAATCATAGAAGATAGAGTGGGGAGTGGTAGAAGGTCACGTCCATCTATGCGATGAAAGAACTCCAGATATATTTGTAAAAAGAGAATAAAAAAGAAGGAAGGGGTAAGATGGTGACTCCTATGAGACATGTGATTATGAAAGAATAGTGCTAATGCTGAAAACTGTTATAGAAGTTAGTAAGGAATGAATGAGAATGACGAGTGAAGGAGGGGGTGTTCGAGAGAAGAAATTTGATTGTAAAATGCCCAAAACATCTTATCTTTTAAAAATAGCATTAGAAATCTAAAGGAACGATGCTGAACCACGTTCTATGTCTCCGGGAGCGATACTTAAGATGATGAAAGCTTTGGGAAACAAACCCTCGTCCTTTTGTCTGTAAAATGACTGCTGGACTGATAAAGATAATTAGCTTATGTGGCAGGTAAGAAAACACACACACACACACACACACACACACACACACACACACAGATCTGTGAATGTGCTGAGGAGAGGTGGATATAACAGAGGGAGAGATAAGCAGAGATACCGTGTGAGAATAGCGATAGCGAAGGAGAAGAAAAGGAAAAGGAAAGGGTGCTTACAGGGAAAGACGTGGCCCAAAAATGGTGGAAAGTCCTTGTACCACACACACACATACTGTACGTCACACATGCACCGAGGCTGGCAGGCAGTGTTAAGTGTGACACATCCTACATGTCTGTACATGTGCAGATTCACAAAAGCCTAAAAAAGAAAACACACACACACACGTCATTCACCTTCACTCAGTTTGAATGTTGTATAATTTGAGTTTGAGGTCACATTTGGATTTGGCCAGAGGGGGAATTGACCTTAACTGTGCACGATACAAACACTGAATATATATGCCTGCTGTTGGGTTGAAAGCTAGCATCACCATAATGTCTGCCTGTCAGGACAAACAGCCTTGTTTTACATTTGAAAAAATGTTGTTTTTTAAAAATGTATTTAGGTTTTTGATTCTGTGCTTAAACCTGAAAAGACCCAAACAAATAGGTGAGTCTGGGCCCGGTTGCATAAAGGCAGATTTTGACAATTGCTTACTTCTAACAAATGATCAAACAATGAAATGTGACAGTCTTAAGTAGGATTACAGGAGGCATGCGTCACACTTGTTGGATTGTTGAATAGCACTGGAAACCCCCATCCATCACACCGTTGGGTTACTGTTGGGCTACGTCCAACAACTGCTGTAACTTCACAAAACTGCCAATTTCTTAAGTGATTGTGACTGACCAGGAGTGCGGAGGAGAGAAAACAAGCATGATTTGATCTTTTCTCTCAATTCAATTCAATTTTATTTATATAGCGCCATATCATAACAAAGTTATCTCAGGGCTCAATCACATGGAGCCGGTCGAGACCAACTTCCACACACACACACAGACCCAACGTTCCCACCATGAGTAGCACTAGGCGACAATGGCAAGGAAAAACTCCCTTTAACACTAGAAACCTCGAGCAGAACCAGGCTCTAGGTGGGCGTCATCTGCCTCGACCGTGTGGGTTCAACACAAAAGGGGGGGGGCAGGAGAGAGAGAGCAGGAGGAAAATCATTATTTCGCTTACAAGTTTGTGGTTTTGGGAAGTTTCACATCTGAAAACATCGATTTTCTTTGTGGTTTACCAGGATAGACAAGATTGTCCATGAGCAGTAGCTGAGTTGAGTACCTGCTGCATATAAACTGACTGATCCTGATCCTGATCCTGATCCTGATGCTGATCCTGATCCTGTACCTGCGTGATGAAGGGATTTGGTGTAAACTTATCTTCTGTCAACAAGTCCTCTGCTCTGAAATCCATAAAAAACAACCAGAAGATTGAGCTCTTTATATTCCCATGATGCCATTAGCCTTGAGGGGGTGGGGGGGACCGGTCAGAAGAATCCGTGTCGTGTTGAAGTGAGAGAGGAATCTGTGCTAATCTGATAAAAGGGTCAGATTACATGGAATAAAAACATTTAGAGCTGATAATGATGGTTGGTATGGATTAGGACATTGTTAGTACTGAGAGGCTGCAGATGTCTGCTACTGTTTAAGACTTTTATTGATACCAGGAAAAATGAGTTTTTAAAATCTATTTAATGTACAACAAGGGAGTCTGAACCTCCTCCCACAGGGCTGCAGCTGATATGCAGCGTGTAGAACATGGGATGGGTTGCTAACTATCCTGTTAGGTTGCCTGAGGGCAGCCTGTTTATAGGTGGACTGCAGTCCCTGGGGTCCAACACCATCTCCTCAGTTTTTTTAGCATTCGGTACAAGCTAGTTATCATTGCACCATTTCACAAACCTTTTTATCTCTGAATAGTATTCAGTTAGGTCGCTTCCCTTTTTCATTAAAGCTAAGATGGCAGTATCATCTGAGCTTAATGATGTGATTGTTAGGGTTGTAGCTTCTGAACTCGTTAGTGTATAAGGTGAAAAGGACAGGTGAGCTGACACAAGCCTGGGGGGGGTTCTAGGTTCTGAGAGGGTATCATTCACACCGAGCTGCTGTTTATGATTGGATAAAAATGAGTAGTATCATCTAATAATGACACAGTGGACATTAAGGTCCTTCAGCTTCTTAATTAATAGATGTGGCTGTACCTTATTAAATGCTGAACTACAGTCTACAAATAAAAGACGTACATGTGAGGTAGTTCTAAAATGTACCATGGCAATGAGCGCATCATCCGCACCTGTTACACCTACAGGCAAATTGAAAGGGATCCAGATATCAATTAGCAATAGGTTGATACTGATGTTCTCAAAACAAATGGACAGTAGTCATTATTTTCCATAGCATGCCTTTTCCAGGTGGAAGTGTCATGGAAGTCCAGGGACCTCTGGTAGGTAGGACACCAGGCCTCTGCCAGCTCTTCGCTGCATGATTTCAGCATAAACCCAGAAATGCCATGTGGTCCAGTGGGCTTCCTGAGGCAGGTGCGTGACAAGAGTCTCTGTACTACATGCTGGTCAATACATTACATTACATTTAGGCATTTAGCAGACGCTTTTATCCAAAGCGACTTTCAAATAAGAGCTTTACATAAAGTGCATAGAACCATGATCGATAACAACCAGATGTTTCATCAAACTTGTTAGAGATGAATCACAAGTGCTGTAAGTAAGAACATCGCTGCCAATGGCAGAATCCAAAAGAGCATTACATCTAACAACAGATTTTCTCTGTTCTGTTTCTCTGATTTTGGGGTAGGTTGATGTGATTATTGTATCCAGAGCCACTTTTTGCTTTTGGGAGAAGTCTGCTATTTCAAACCTTGCATAAAAGTTGTTCAATTCATTGACCTTCTCCTCTTCATTAAAAACACTAAGACATCATGTTTAACATGAATTTCATAGTCCCACAGTTCTTCGGTGTTTGTAGAAGAGCATTGGGTTTCAAATCTCTCCTTCTCCCTGCTCCCTGCCTTCCTTAATTTGTGGTTGGGTTCTTTCAAGATATTCCTCAAAGCCACAAGGTCCCTGCTGTTAAAAGCTGAATGTTTGTGAACTATTCTCATGGATGTGCAGACATGAGAAGGAGAAGGCCACTAACTCTAAGATAACTGAATCAGGAGTCCTGTTGAAGTTTAAAAGCTGTTGTAGCTGTGTGGCTTCTCTCTCCACACAGTGACACACTCACTCTTTATTGGGTGGAAATACCGAACCTTTTATTGATATCATTTGTTTTTATCATCACCTTCTTCATAACCTCCTGAGGTCATACAGTCACAACATGTACTGTGTAGCTTTCGTCAATAGCGTGACATAAAAAAGCCTCTGGCATTTCTTTATTTGTCAGCCAGAATATTACATTCAGGTTTAGTCAAGTCCTTTTTCAATAATGATATTGTAGAGATTTTGTCTGATTTAGTGAATATAACAACTGTCAGAACAGAGACCTCCATCACCTGCAGCTCTGAGGTATAATTCATGTTTCCACACTGAGGGTGGCCACTCAGCACTTTAACCACCTAATCAAACCCTGCTGTGAGCTTCTACTCACCTCCCCCCACATGGAACCAGGCTGCTCTGAAAGAGTTTCCAGGTTTGGAAAACAGCCGGCGTGCCGTTAAAACAGGAGTTAATTAAACTAAACGGACACACGTGGAGCTACTTCACACAGTCCATCCTCACTTTAATTGCTACCTGGTTCTTTCATCTGAAAAGTTCTTCCTCTGCAACGTTTTCAAAGTGGAAATGTATTTATTGGAGTCTCACCACGTCCTGCCACATCATCTGGAGAAAATAAGAAGACGTGATGTGATTGTAGAAGAAAGGTCAAGAGGAGAGAGAGCTATTTGACCAAAAATATAACAAAGAAAAATCTGTAACTTCATTAAAACAAAGCTCATTTCCTCTCAGTGAAACATTTGATCAAGTTCTATTCTTAAAGAAAATGTTTCTTCTTCCATGTCTTTGGTCACTAATCCTGCAGTCCAACAAGTGACGAGACGTTGTCGTATTCACTAAATCATACTTGATTAGCTGGATATTTTCCATTCTGAGTCCCAGCAGCTCTGCACGAGTGCTTCAGTCTGAACTCCGAGTCCTTCAGTCATTGAGTCCTTCAGTCTGAACATCGAGTCCTTCAGTCTGAACATTGAGTTCTTCAGTCATCGAGTCCTTCAGTCATTGAGTCCTTCAGTCTGAACATCAAGTCTTTCAGTCTGAACATCGAGTCCTTCAGTCTGAACACCGAGTCCTTTAGTCATCAAGTCCTTCAGTCGTTGAGTCCTCCAGTCTGAACACCAAGTCCTTCAGTCATCGACTCCTTCAGTCTGAACATCAAGTCCTTCCATCTAAACATCGAGTGCTTCAGTCATCGAGTTCTTCAGTCTGAACATTGAGTCCTTCAGTCTGAACATTGATTCCTTCCGTCTAAACATCAAGTCCTTTGGTCATCGAGTCCTTCAGTCTGAAAATCAAGTCCTTTGATCAGAACATCGAGTCCTTCAGTCATCGAGTCCTTCAGTCATTGAGTCCTTCAGTCATCGAGTCCTTCAGTCTCAACATCGAGTCCTTCAGTCATTGAGTCCTTCAGTCTGAACATCGAGTCCTTCCGTCTAAACATCGAGTCCTTAAATCATCGAGTCCTTCAGTCATCGAGTCCTTCAGTCTGAACATCGAGTCCTTCAGTCTGAACAATCGAGTCCTTCCATCTAAACATCGAGTCCTTCAGTCTAAACATCGAGTCCTTTAGTCCGAACATCGAGTCCTTCAGTCATCTAGTCCTTCAGTCATCTAGTCCTTCAGTCATCTAGTCCTTCAGTCATCGAGTCCTTCAGTCTGAACATCGAGTCCTTCAGTCATCTAGTCCTTCAGTCATCGAGTCCTTCAGTCTGAACATCGAGTCCTTCAGTCTGAACATTGAGTCCTCCCTGAGTTGTCAGTAACGACATTAAATCAGCTTGCAGAGGACACGGGGACAGTGTGTTTGATTTTTGAATGAAGAAGGTGTTCTCACAAATCCAACCCAGCCACCTCCCACAAAAAACAACAACAACAAAACACATGTATAAATCATGGTAAAAACCTGGTATAAAGCAGGAACCCTGTCTGCTGGACCACAACAATGTAAACCCGATTGAAACTAATGCGACACCTGTCTGGCCATGATATTTATTAATCTGAAGAAAGCCTCTGAGTTGGCTCAGGTGAAGTTGAGCAGAATGGCTGAGTTGTTTTTCAAGGATCCTCATCAACAAATGGATCAAATGAAACTTTAACTTCCCACATTACTTCATGTCAGAGGGGTATATTAGGGAAATAAATGAGCAGTGGACGCTCGGCTGGGTGACATTTAAATGGCTTCAGCTTCTCAGCAGCACAAAGACCAAGTCAAGGGGATTGAGAGTGTATGGGCTATAAAGATAAATGTTTAGCGAGTACAGGGGACCTTTCTGAAGTCTCATTGGTTGGTGATTTCACTGGAGAGCAGCAAACTCAGTCTGATCCTCATTGTTGACTTCAGCCTCGTATTGAGTTTCCTACAGCAGCTCCGGACACATGAAGGATAATCTTCTGCAGCGTTAAAAGCGCGTCTCCTGTGGATTGTCGTCCTGTTGGGCTGCAGTCACAGATAATTAGCTCTGACATCAGCCTCTGGTTTTACTTTTTGTCTTTTACTGCACTGAATTGAACTGGTGGCAGCTGGGTGTCAAACTGAAATATTTTCCACTTAGATTTGTCCGATATCTAAATTGACTTCTGTCATCAGGGGGAATGTCTCAGCTGCAGATAGCTCGGGCGTCATCTTCTGGTTTTAGTTTATGTCTCTTTCTACACTGAACACAACATATTTTCTACTTAGATATCAGATTTGTCCGATTTTGAATTTCACTTCTGGCCAAGTTTCACAATTTCAAGTTTCTGAATTCTTTCAAAATAAAACAGGCAGGAGATGAAACACAGTTATTAACGAGTTCTGAGATACACTAAGTCGTGTTTAGCAGATGATTGACAGCTGCATCTTTCCCACAGATATTAGCATGAACTTTTCTAACACCGTTTTTGCTCTCTATTTTGAAATATAAAATAAAAACATGGTTGCTGTTCTGGAAGAATCACATTTCCCTGAAACTACCCACAAACATTTTTTATGAAAAAAATCAAGGAAAGAAACATTTTTTGAAACTTTCTAACTACAAAGTTCTTTCTCTCCACGCAGACACATCGGATCATAAACTGTTGCGTAAGCAGGTGTTTGATTATTATGATATAATTAATAGAAACTAGTACCTTCCTAAAATTTTACAGTTATCATCCAAACCTGCCGTTCAGCATGGAATATGGTAGAGATTAAGAACACATATGTGAACAAGGATGGACACCTTATTACTACAATACATTATACAGACACAAATAAAAGTAACCTTTTATTACCCACAAGTTTACAACCCACTTCCCTTCAGAGAGAAATTTATCAGCTGTTCCTTCATACATTCACACAATATTACAGTTTGCTCTTGTTGGTAAAGTGTGACGCTCTGCTGCAGCACACCTGTCGTGTCTGTGATTGGTCACATGCTACAAACCGTGCCCCTTTCATGTGAGCTCACTGCTTGATTGACACCTAGGTTGACTCAGCGAGTTGATTACAGCGTGGTGTGAGAGCTCAGAGTGAGCTCAGTTGTTGGACTTGAAGTCAGAAAACCACCAGAGATCCTGGGTCTGTTGAACTGGCTTCGTAGTACAGGGATCAGGTGACAATTCAATTCAATTCAATTCATTTTTATTAATATAGCGCCATATCATAACAAAGTTATTTCAGGGCACTCAAACAAACCCGATCCAAACATAACTGGACATTCCGAACCATTTTGGAACAAAACCATGTGTTTATAGATAATTTCCAAAAGAGATCTCAGTACAGGAAACTAGTTCTGAAAGATGCCCAAAGATAATTGGACCTCAACATGTTGAAACAGACCTGATGGGACTGAAGATGAATTGGACTTTGGGTCCCAGGTCAAGTCACTGTGACTAGAGAACTGAGTGGATCTATCAAAGACTCTTTGTTTTCTGCTTTAGCAAGCCGTTTTCTTGATGCCGAGGCATCAGTTGATCTGCTGAAGACTTACAGACCAATCAGAGATCAGTATTCCAGTAGAGTCCAGACAGCAAAATGTTTTAGTCACAGTAAACGGAGTGAAGAGTGTCAGGAGGTCCATTACAGCCAGAGTCCCTTTCATCAGTCTGAAGGTGTAATGAGTGGCTGTCAGAGCGTCCTGCAGGCGTCCTACTGGGTAAAATCAACCCACATCACACTCACAGTGTAACAACCTGTAATTCATCCTTCAGCGGCCTGAACGAGCAGGCGAGCGAGCGATAGCGTTCATTTCCTCCGACACGTTGCAGTGTTTCAGTATTTGTTAATCAGCTCTGACTCTGGTTGTATTCATGTGGAGCTGAAGGACGACTGAGTATCAACATGAGAAGTGTTTCCATTTAACTCCTTCACACAGAGACGATAACGAGCAGCTTTCTTCTCTGCTGCAAGAAGACTAAACCTGCTTAATGCTGTCTGCTTTACCATTTGAAAGATTCTGATCAGAAAACGATATCTAATCAAGAAAGTTGATCAAAAAGGATCCAAAACAATAATCCGATGAGAGCCGTGCATCATGGGATAAATATATTTACAAAATAATTGCAATTGTAACAGTAGTTTTAGACATTTTTGTCATCACTTTGTTCATTATGGATGACGAGATGTTTGTTTTCTTATAATTATGAATTATGCTCTCCGGTGTCACAGCTGAGCCTCTATTCACCTGTGTGTTGTTTCAGCTACAGTGCTGGATATTGTGTTCAAAGTGATCTTTGTGTTTGTTTCCTTGTGTAGAATCTCAGGTAATGTCTCTTCTTCCTGTGCTCCAGGACCATTACCTGCCTGCTCTCCAGCCCACGCCAATCTCCCTCATTCATCCACCCAGCTCCAGCTGCTCCAGCGTGTCTTCTCCACCCTCTTGCTCTTTGCCTCTTCCAGCTATCTCCCTCGTCATTCCACCTCCATTCCCCACTGCCCTTCCAATAAATGTAATTCATTCATAAAATTCCTGAGTCTGTGTCTGCATTTGGGTCCACATGACAAAAGCATAACCCTTCGTATTTATATATATATATATATATATATATATAGTTTCAAATCAGTTAATATAAGAAATATACCAGAATGCTGGTCATACTGACATAATGTGTGAGATCATATCTTTCTGTTCTGTTCTTAGATTTAATGCTCTTTTCGATTCTGCCATTGGCTGCGATGTACTGACCTATAGCAGTTGTGATTCATCACCAGCCCTTACAAGTTTGATGAGACATCTTGTTGTTTTAAATCATGGTTCTATGCATTTTATGTAAAGCTCTTATTTGGAAGTCGCTTTGGATAAAAGCGTCTGCTAAATGCCTAAATGTAATGTAATGTAATAATAAACCTCCCGTGTGGAACAGAGCAGAAGAAATATGAATAAGATGTCTGTTGCAGTATCGTGAGGACAGAAGAAGAGATGAGGTTGTGACTATTGGGAAAACTGAAAGATTCACAGCTGCAGAGGAAACAATCAGTTTGACTCTGTGAATCTCTGCAGACACTGCAGGCAGGAGGACGGGAATATTACTCACACAGCAGGGGGGGTAACACACAAAAACATATGGACACATGCAGATGTCTACACAGCAGGGGGCGTCCCGGGAGTCAACTTATCTTCGCTGCCATCTTCATCGATGAGGACGTTTCGATCTGTCCACAGTCAGACAGTTTACAGAGATTATCTGCGACATGATGTCGATCTGTCCTGTGGTTTCATGTTGGAAAAAGAACCTAAACAAAAGAGTTTAACAGGTTTGAAAAATATCTTTATTGATGTGGGAACATAAACTCTGAATAGACTCCTGACTGTCGAGCTGCTAAAATCCCATTTCAGTCACATTTTGTGGCAACTAAAAGGTGAGCAGAGCACTGACGTCAGATGGTAAGAGTAGGCTTAAGACTTTGATACCCTGAACCCCCCCTTAGTTACGCTGCTGAAGGCCTAGACTGCTGGGAGACTTCCCATGATGCAATGAGCTCCTCTCCATCTGTACACACTCATATCTCATTAATGCTTGTTACTACTTCAACTTCTTCCCATAGTTATGTGCTTTCTCTCCTCTCTCTCTCATTCTCCTTCAGTTGCTTTCTGCAGATATTTCTGGTTCTGCTCGAGGTTTCGACCTGTTAAAAGATTTTCCTTGCCTCCTGGTATATAGTATAAGAGTTGGTCTGGACCTGCTCTATATGACAAAGTGCCCTGAGATAACTTTGCTATGATATGGCACTATATAAATAAAACTGAACTGAATTGACGACTGAAGAATACCACCATGATGAAAAGTTTAATTTGCGTGGACCTGAACCCAAGAGGGCACGGGTCAAGTAAGACCCAACCCGGCTGATTCTGAGTTGACTGCACTCTGTCCCATTCACTGGACACAGATGTCTCTGTCAGTGTATTTATCTTGCATCACATTGTTGTAGAAAAAAGTTCAGTGTTTGGGCCAGATATGAGTCTGGGCCTCTTCTCCAACACTTAGTCTCCTGCGTAGCAACACTGCTGCAGAAGTCCCAAACAGGTTCAAAAAGGACACTGGATACGAACAGACGTCTGATGCAAAGAGTTTATTCTTTCAAGGAATAAACCCGAGTTAGCCCCGGAGCTGAAATAAAAAATAATACATGTGCAGGCCATTTTATAATACAAATAACCCAACCCATTCTGAGGAAATCAGGGATGGGCTTTACATTATCCAATCATCATCCTATACTGGTGTCAACATCTTCA
>JAVQJL010064952.1:0-10531 GCA_036024295.1 Nannoperca obscura | reverse complement strand
ACTGACCTGTAGATGTTTCCTCAGGTTTGACATCGAGCATTTTGATGTTGACAGCATTTTCACCTGGTAAACAAACTTTACACTGTACAGTAATGTTAGAGCCTGTTTCTGTTTTCAGGAGGAAAGTATTGTTGAATCTCCAGCACTGAAAGGTGCTGCTGTCGGGACAAATGAATAGAATGAATAATCCTTTTACTGGAAGAATATATTTGGATGTAACACCTTTGTAATCACCAACATTTTGATTAGTAACTGTAATTTAATTACATATATTTCTTAGGAACTGTAACGGATTACAATTACATTTATTTTGTCATTTAATTACGTAACGCCGTTACATGTAACTAGTTACTCCCCAATACTGGTTGAGGAGATATGAAATGCAAAGCAGCTTTAAACAAATAAACATGAAGACATGCACGAAGCAGTCTTTCCCTTTATTCTAGGACAAAAAACAACAAACCTACCAGACCAACCAGATGAAGGGTCAAGCCTCTTTGGTCTCTTCCAGCTGAGGCTTATAGTTTTCCCTGTAATAGCCTCTACCACTGGAGGACCATCGGGGGGGTCGGGAACAATATCTGTTTTTCAATACATAAATATAGACATTATATGGGAAATATTAGAATAACTTTAGCATCAAACATAGAAACTCTGATCTCTACCTGTGACGTATAGATGTGCATAGCAGGCTGCTTTGCCCACTTTATTGGAGATGACAGCCTTGTAGACGCCCCCGTGAGCATGACAAGCGCTCCGAATGACCATACTGTGGACATCCCTGTCTGAAGAACAGACACACACGTTTCTTATTCACTGCACCTCCCCAACAAACGGCTTAGCTTTGTCTGTTAGCGTGTTCTTGACTTACACTGGCTCATCTTGCGTTCTTCGCTGCTCTCGATGCGCTTGCCATTGTGGTACCAGCTGATGGTTGGGTAGGGGAGGCCCGCCACCTTGCACTTTAGCACCGCCTCTTTGCCTTCAATCACCTCCACATCAGCCAGAGGTTTGACAAAGTCTGGCATGGTCCTCTTTTCCACCTCACTCTCCAGCACTTCAGGCTCCTCTGGGATGGAGGGCATCTTCTCAAGCTTTGCCCTGGAGGAAAGAAAAAAGGATTAAACATCTGAGCACACACTGAAAGACTGATGGCTTTATTGTATTTTTGTCATGTGCCTTCACTCCTTCAGAAGGATTTTCTTCCTCCTGAAACATTTTTCTTTGCCCTTGAATACAAAAAGAGCTCCTCTGACTTTATACTGACAGCTTTATTTTTGTTACCCCCTTCAAAGCCTTAACACAGCGGCTTATAGAGATGTTTCCATATGAATGACTTCTCTTACATGTGAGAAGAGATGGCAGCTCTGGGTTCTTGCATGTAGAGCTCAGCTGTGCATTCAGACTTTCCATGGATGTTTTGAGCGACTGCAGTGTAAAAGCCCTCCATGTCGCTACTAACGTGGATGATGACAAGTGAGTGACGACCTCCCTCTTGAAGGATGCGAACATCATCACTCTCCTCCACTCTTGTCTCTGAACGAACATGAACAAGGCTGTTTAGTCACTAGCTAGTTAAGCACATACATCAAATATCACACACAACGCAGGAGCTTCTTACCAAAATGCATCCATGTGACTCGTGGAGCAGGTGATCCGCTCACTTTACAGTCAAACCGGGCGGTGCGACCTTCAATGACCTCCAGGATGTCCAGCTTACGGGTGAACAGAGGCTCCTTGGATGGGGTGACCTTCAGGTTTGCCTTTGAGGTCAGCTCCTCTGTAGATGCAATGACACGCCCCCTTCAGTATAACTAATGTGTCATTTATTTATTTTAAATTCACAGATTTGGTCTGAATCAAGGAATTTACTCAAATTCAGAAGGTCATTCATGGTGCTGTTATCGATTCCAACTTATTTAATAAAAATCTGTCCACACAGTTGTGAGTTCTCCAACCATAACCACCCTGGCCGCGCTAATCAACACAGACAACAGAGATAGCAGTGTGTGTAGTTGTAGTAATGTACTACCTTTGGCAGTGCTCAGCTTGCAAGTGTATGTTCCGCTGTCATCCTCGTGTACTGAGTTTAGCAGCAGGCGGCACCTGTAAGATCAAATCTTGTGAAAATGCCACAGTCTGGATACATTTTTAAGAAAGGTTCTCGCACACTAAAGAAAGCCTTCATTTACACTGTGAACTAAAGATTACATTGATTACATTGAACCCACCTTTTGCCATCAAAGTGCATTTTGCAGTTGAGCAGCGCTGGCTGGATCAGCCTCCCATTAGACAACCAGTCAACGTCCACGTCTGGAGGTCCTGCAATGTGACATTCAAACATGGCTGACTCTCCGGCCCTCACCGCCATGTCTTTTACCTCCCTGCTGACTTTCAGTGCTGCTTGTGCTGCAGCCGCTGATAAAGACACAGAAAGAACAGCAAGAAGTATTACTAGATATTTGTTGCAACATGATTAAACAGATTGAATTCTTTGAAACTCACCTTTGACCTCCACTCTGCACTCAGCTTGCTTGCTTCCGTACTCGTTGATGATCTTGCAGACGTAAAGTCCTGCATCTGACCTCTGAGCAGAGCCGATTCTCATTTCACTGGTGCCGTCGTCTGCCTCCCGCAGGGCGAAGCGCCCCGCTGTCTGCACCATGACTCTGTCCTTCAACCTGGGTCAATATAAAGTGGCTGTCACAGTGGTTTATACTCAGGAGTTTAATAGAGGGGCATGAGTAGTGACGGGGAATCAGCCAGTGACCTTGGCTGAGGTAAAAGCTTCAGGTGTCTACGAAGACACAAAGGCTATAATGAAGCTTTAAGGAAAGTGTCTTACCAGTAAACCATGGGTTTGGGCTGCCCTTTGACCTTTGCAGAGATGACGACAACTTGACCCTCAGTTGCCCCCTGGTCACACGGTGCCACCTTTTAAAGAATCACAACCTAGTTATCCAGAAAGGCTTTAGTGGTCTGAGGGTCGCAGCCCTGGCTTGTTTTGAATCACAGCTGCTGAAACGATTAGTTGATTGATTGATTAGTAAACCAACAGAAAACCTTTCAAGCAAAGACGACAAACATTTGAGCTTATGAGACTTCTTCTGTACATGATCATATCTTGGATTGTTGGGACAAAACACGCAAACTGAATATGTCACCTTAGTCTATGGGAGAATATTATAACATATGCTGCAGGTGTTTTATGAAGTTCTGCGTGTGTTCCAGTCAGATCGATTCCAAACTGTCCTTCATGTCACATCAAATTGTGACAGCCTGAAAAGGCTTCATTTATCAACTTCCTCCTCTTTTCCGGAAAATGGTGTGATTGATATTTCTAAAATCTACATCTAGATACAAATCTCGATTTAGCCTCTGAGACTACCTGAAACGAGGGAGCTTCCTTGAAGTGGACAGGCTCCATGGCCTCCTCATGAGGGCTCAGATACTCCTCGTCTGACTGGGTCGGACTACTGACTTCCAAGGCACCGGCTGGGTTCCCACAATGCATGTGGGTTGGTTCTGGAAGAAAAGGAGAGTGATACTGGACTTGAGTATAATAGCAAATATCAGCTACACCTAATACGGGTTCGTGAAAAAGTCCACTCTGATTTGCACACTTCTTAATTAGTGTAATTAAGTGCAAATCTCTTTGAAATATGGTTAACACAGCACCAGGGCGGCCCGTGAAACCTCAAGATGGGAACAATCTGTCAGAGCTCTGATGTTTACAGTCCTCGCTTGCTTTTCTGGAGATTACTATCTTTGCCAAGATGAGCAGTTGGCAACATAGAGCGGTGAGTTAGAGATGAGTGGGCCATGTGCACCCACACACACACACACACAGAGCACAGGGACCTCTCTGAAGTGACCGTAACTAAACAGATAATGAATTAATCCCTAAATCCCTGACCCAATCATTCGCTTACTCTCAAGAGTCCAGAGCAGAAAGTGTGTCTGGACTCCAGTCAGAATCTTTTCACAGCGGGATAGAGAAATATCAAACACCTCTCTTCAGACTGTCTTTCTCTCTCTGCCATGTTCTCACTTTCTCTGTAAAACCTAAAACTCAGACATCTGGCAGACGCAGATAACACAGTGACAACAGAAAATGAAAAACCCATCAGTGGAGCAGCATTAAGACGTGTCCTCCTTTGGACACAGAAGTGCTGCTGCTGAACTAACCTGACAGTCTAGAAAGAAAGAACAGGGTCATCTGCTGTCAACTGCAGGTGAAACAAGTCAAGGAGGCTTGTCTACATGCACAGATGCTAAAATTACATATCAACATCAGTATATATGCAAGAACTGACCTGTAGCAATAAAACATTCCTCTTCACAGAAAACCCCAATGATGCAGAATTATCACGTTTAAGCAGGTAGGTGTTCTGGAGAACTGTCATCATGCTGGCATTAAAAAGGATAAATAACAAAAGAACCTACCTAGAGTCACATCAGTGAGCGGCGTGTGTGCACCAGGAGATAGCTCCCGGGAGTATTTACGTAAACCTGCCAACTCTTACACAACTGTTGCACAGTCCGAGCCAGCCAGCCTTCCCCTACAGGCTCATCCTCTCTGCTCTCCCCTGCTTCCCGTCACTGTCGTGTCCACACTCTCTAACATTCCTGACGTCCTGAAGCTCACACAATAGTATCTGAAAGGTTCGATGTTGTATAGCTTCATTAAAGTAATGACAATATTGTAAAATAAACTTGATGTTTTATGTTGACATGACAAGAATACTGTGTTAATGTCCTGCACCATAATGAGGTTTGACTTCCTTTGTAGCGTATAAAATCATTCTCTCCCTCAACTGTGGCTTGCCCTGCCCAAACCCTGCTCTGTTCCCGGCTAAAGCAGCTAAAATCACTCACATCATCTCCCACAACTCACACTCCAACCACTGTAGTTTGAAATCTAAAGGGATGAGAAACTCCATGATTGCAGCATCTCACACGGGGACAGAAAGCAGACTGCAATTACCAGAGAGAACAAGAGAGCGGCTAAAAATACTCCACTGGCCTAATATGGCAACACGGCCCCCATGCAGCCGCAGAGACAGCCGCAGAGACAGCACCAGAGTGTAAGCTCACATGAGTGCAGGCTGAATCACACACATCCACTGTAGGGTACTTTGTTTAGTCCTCATCCTGAATGCCATGCCTGCCTTTAAGACTCACGGGACCTTTGTGTGATGGGGCAGGTCTGCGTTTTGAATCCGCACAGAGGGGAGCTCAGTGCCTTTAAAAATGAATAGGTTGCCATGGCTACTATCGCTGCCAGGGGCCCCAGCCGGGATGCTGAGCTCCGGCAGGCCTTTGTAGTCATTAAGACAGAATGTCAGGCGGAGGAGGGCTGGCAGTGGATTACATCGAGATTGTGTGTGTGAGTCAAAATGTTCACATATTTCAAGAAGAGCATGGGTTTGGTGTCTCAACGTCTCTGTCTTCATTTAAATGTGTCCCGCAAGCTTGTACACGTGTCGCTGTGTAGGGGTGGCCCTCCATCCCCGGCCTCGTCTCACCTGACTGGATGTAGAGTGTGGCGCTACAGGACGCTCGGCCCGCCGGGTTGACCGCCGTGACGCAGTACGACCCGGCGTTGTTCGGCCTCATCTGCTTGATCACCAGCTTGTGCCTCTTGCCCTCAGCTTTAACCACATGGAAGGCATCGCTCCTTATCTCCACATTGTTCTTCCTCCATGTCACTGAGGAGGCGGAGAGAAACACACTCACCCACAGGAACACGGATATATCTCAACCTCACAACGTGGAGTGAATGCAGCTTACTGCTTTTACTAATTTTCACTGAAAAAACAAGCGTTAAAGGATGGATTTTAACCGCTCATTTCATTTCCACAAAAACATATAATTCCATCCTAAAAACCTGATAATATTACAAAGAAAGAAATAGAAACTACATTCAAGAAAAAGAATAACAGAAACAAAGAAAAGAAAAGATGCTTCTTGCTCATCAGTACCGTATACAGCATCATGTCAGCTGTACCTGTGGGGGGTGGGCTCCCAGTGATGATGCATTTCAGGGTGACCTCTGAGCCGCTGGGTGCCGTGGCGCCCTCGAGAGGCCTCTCAAACCTGGGGCCCTCCGCTGGCTCCTCATCAGCAGACAGGTAGGAGTCGTCGGATGAGCCCCCTGAAAAGGACAGCCAGGTTCATGTGGATCTGCGTGCTCTGTTACCTGCTTTCTAAAATGGGTCAGGCCCCAAAATGAGTCACAGGCTAGTTTATTTCATTTTTCCCCCCCAAGTGAATGAGTTCTATCAATGAGTCTGGGCCCAGCGGCAAGTCTGTGTGTTGGATTCATTTTCCATTGTGGACAGCAGATACATGATCTACTTTATTTTCAGACATTTTTATACTAATAGAGTCACATCACTACTTTACTAAAGTACTGAGTTACTAAACCCCAAATCATAAGACATGTCCTACCTTCCTCTGGAGACCTGGGCTGAACTGAACTTGCTTTCTTGCTCTTGCGAACCTTCCCCTCTTTCCTTCTTCTCGTGCTACCCTTGTTAACACATTCTGTCTCCATGGGTTCATCCTCCACCAGGATGGTGGGGATGTTCACTTTCAAGGCTGGAGACGTCCTCCCCACCTCTGCCTTCCTCCTTTTCTGGAGAGGGCTGAATGAAGGAGTGGGCGATGGGGTGAGCCGGGGGGGCTTGGCTGGATATTGGCACCCTGATTCCCTCAGAGTAATTGGGGATGTTCTCTTCCCGTTTGGGCTTGATGATCTATGATCTGCTTTGTTGTCCATCTTCAAATCCGTCCCCAGATCTCTGAGGGGGGATGAGGATTTCTGGGACGTGGCAACAAGTGCGTCTTTATGAGCTGCCGGAGAGCTTTGTAGAGATTCCCTGTGTGCAAAGACAAAAAAGCTGTTATGTAATACTGAGTGTGGAATGAATATTAAAGTGGTGTAACATTTGGTGTCCAAATTTGTTGAGAAATAATGAATCTGTCCAATAAAAATACACACAAAGACATTCACACATGAGTAAAGATAATCTTCTCCAAACCTGGTGAGGCTTGTCCTTGTGGCTGTTGGCAATGGTTGTCCTGGTAACTGGTGAACTGGTGCCGTCTCTATGGTAACAGAGATTTCCCCTGTGCGTCCTCCTGATGAGCTTTCCACTGGTTTCCCCTGTAAATCTGGCTGTGTCATCGTATCCTTTGCAGGGCTGTGAATCCCCGGCCCTTTGCCTTGGGCCAGTGGAGAAATCTGCAGTCTGCTGTCTCCTTCCATCTCCCCAACTCTTCTGTCCTCCAGGGCCCGCTCCCTCGCCTCCAACTTTTTAACCACTTGGGGAGGAATGGGCTCTAGCTTCCCCGTAGTCAGCCTCTCTTTCTGGGACAGCTGCTCGGTGGAGTATGCTTTGTTCAAGCTTGGTTTCCCCACAAGCTTCTTGATCCTCTGTAGCTCTTCTGCAAACTTGCTCTGGTAGCTCTGGACCCTCTGGGAGTAGCTCGTCTTGTCCTCTAAAGAAGAGGCTCGTTGCTTGAACGCGGTTCTCCTCTGGGCTGCGCCCTGCAGGATGCGGCCCTCCTCTTTGCTGGGGCCTCCTGTCTTCTTGTCGTCTGAGTCGAAGGAAGCTGCTCGTCCTGATACAGATCCGGCTCCTCCTGGCAGATCCATGCTGGACCTTCGCTCCTCGAAAGCACGGACCTTGTCAAAGATCCTGGGCCCTGCGCGAGCCAGTTTGGGTGTCATGACAACACTGTTAACACTTGATGCCTGGTCTGTCTTAGACGACTGGGGATCTGAAGGTTTGCTTTTATCCAGGTTTGGGGTACTGATGCTGTTTTTGTGTGTGCAGGGAGGTGGCTGGGAAGAAGACAGGGGGACACGGGGGGAGAGCCCCTGTGAATCGTCAGCAGTTTGAGTCCTAGAATGGTGAATATTGAGGGGAAATGGAGGTGTGAAGTTAGAGCTCTAGTGCAGTTGCCGTAGGCGTTGGAAAAGTAATAAAGAAGCAAATGAACCTCCATTTGTGTCATTTCATCTCGTTGTGTTTTCATATTCACCAGTGAGGTCCTTGTAGTTTGTCTCTCTTTTTTTTTTGTGTCTTATTTTCCGAGAGCAACACATCAGACAGCGTCAAATAAAGGAATAGAAATAAAATATCGTGGTTCACACGAAAGATTTCTTAAGAAGTTCTAAAGAACTTAATCTTACTGTGGTGAAGTGGAAGACACGCTAAGACAGTAATAATTAGAAATTGTAGGCATGTTGCAGCAGATTTACAACATGAACTCTTACAAAATGCCAGAAAAAATACCTGCTTTAACTTCAAATGCAAAAAATGTCATGCCTTAAAAGAATCTGCGAACAACATGATCATTAAGTTATGAACATTCATGCTAATATTAGCTTGGATCAAAGCTAGCAACCCATGCATGCCACAGCAAACCTATAAAGACATGGTGTTAATCCAAAAGGGAGGGGCTGCTCTACAAAACATGCACTGGCTAAAAGAAAGTAATCACAGTTTTCAGGAGTGCTGAATAATACATATTAGCAGATTGTGATGGCTGCTAAAGCACTTCTGCTAAAATGGCTGTAATAAATATTAACAATGGTATTTTGTAAGACTAGTCCTCATTGTTATATTAAAACCAAACCACACTCACAGCAAGAAAAACAGAGTCAAAGGAAAGCGTGACATCAAAAGTAGAATGGGAAGTAACAACACTGTGTGAAAAAAGCTCCAATATATCAAGTAAAAGTAACAAAAGGAATTACTTATAAAAGATGCGAGTTGGGTCTATGGAGGACAGATGTAGTATGTGTCAGTTTCCTTTGCAATTTGGGGTTTGTGGCCAGTCTCTCTTGTTTATAGTGGAGTCCTAAAATGAAAATGCCATGTGCTATAACGGCATAGAAAATGTTCTCCCTCTGTAGAGGCTGAACATGCTCCCATAGTAGTCGCTGCCTACTGAAACACTTTCCTCTGACCCCTGAACAGGCCGGGCCAGGTTAGCGTGAGACGCCCGGATCAGCGGTTCCACACCCAGGTGACGGACAGGGGGGCCCCCCTCAGCGGGAGCCCCACCGAGGGCTTGCCTGGCTGGGTTTGTAGGGTCCAAGTGGGGCCCCGGAGGGCGGGAGCCCAGGGCACGAAGCTCTCGCTCCACCACAGGGTCATAGGTGCGGGGGAGGGTGGCCCTGCGATCTGATGCATCGGGGTTATAGTCCATCATCCCCCCTCCCTCACCTGGACAAAGACAAGAGAAAGAGACACTTCTGTATTTGTGTTTAATGTCAAACCTTTTGTGAATTGAATATCTTGTTCTGGTGGTAACCCTTTCATTCCCAGACTTTCATCTATCTATTCCCCTTTTAAACATACATGAAATGTATAAGAAAGCATGGATAATCAAGGCTTTGTTTTGTTTTAATGCCGGTATTATGTATAAAATACCTCATATATCCAAAAAACATTTATTAATTAACTCAAAGATTCAGCAACACAAGGAACAAGAATGTTGAGCTGGTAGAAAATGATACTGGGACATCCATCTATATCTTATGTGGATGGATAAAGAGTCTATTGATTGGCTAGAAACAGGGAATGAAGCAGAAAGCGTATGGGCTACGTAGCGGAGCATGCAGCACTTAAAGAGATCCTCCCTCATCGCAAATCAGGTAATGATTGACATTTTAGTGATGAGCAACGGAGACAGGAATGCTTTGGCAGCGAAAAGACAGAGCAGTCAGCATCTTCCGTTAACGATGGAAACCTTAAACAGAGATGGTGTCGGGGTATAAAACGACGGACTCCTGCTGCAATCACAAATGATACTGACTCAGCGTCACAATCCCAAAACAAACCTCATGAAGCAGAGGGGACACAGGGAAACATCACACACCTTAAGGCTTCTCTGCAAGGTCGTTGGGCCTTTTCACTTGAAGGCTCTGTTCTGAATTTAATGGAGAGTGGAATTTTTACACACTTTTCGTAAACAAGGTCCATCCGCGGTGACACAAAGCTGAATCTTCTGCAGAAATCTAGCTTATGTTTAACATTCTAGTTTCTGTATGCAGTGGAGGAAACCAGGATCTGTTGAAGAGAACAAATGATGTATCACCTCATCCCTCCCTCATTTGATATTCTCTTTCTCTTTCTCTCTAGAGGGACGTGATGAGGGCGTAGTCAGCCCGCCAACACATGCGAGGAAACAATATAAAACGTCTTGGTAGAGAAAAAGGGTGTCAATACTTCTGATCTATATTCAGACATCCCGTTGCCGGACGAGGAATAGGTAGCGAGGACATGCAGGTTCTGCAACACCAATGCACCAACACCACTTCAGCAACTGAGTAAATACTCTTTCATTTGTTTCATCGCTGCAATGTTGACAGCAAAATGCTCGTTAGGTTATAATTCAGAATCAGATCAGAATCAGAAATACTTTATTAATCCCAGAAGGGAAATTGCTTTTTGATACAGTTACAATGCTCAATAAAGTTATTGAAAAAAGAATAATAAACAGTAGAAAATAG
>JAVQJL010064946.1:0-26158 GCA_036024295.1 Nannoperca obscura | reverse complement strand
GTGTTGATTCACTTACGACACCTGTAGGTGTGTGTTTTTGCGGGGGGGGGGCTGCAGAGCAAGCTGTGGATGAGATGTGGAACGTGATGGAGGCTCTTTTGCCGTCTGTATGAAGAGTTGGTTGGTTTCTGTTCATGTGAAGGTGTGTGTGCTTGTGTTGTGTGTATGAAGGATGCCTGTGGCTACAAGTACAAAAAAAAAGAAAGTGGGGAAAATATGAAATTTGTGGCACTATATATATATTTTTTTGAAATAGTTAATGAGGAAGAGCTTTTTTGTCGGCTTGTGATTGTGACGATGACTTTGGTGGTTACGACCATTATACTATTTCATTTTTCAGCACTTTTACCTCACTTGAGTTTTTCCTTTTGAATGGAAATGTACATGTACATCAGGAAAATGTGTTTGAAGAGGAAATAATGAATAAAGAATATTAAATGCAAAATCTGCCTCTGCTGCTTCTGTTGACTCATGTCCGGCAGGTAATTCTGCGTTCACACACCTTCCAACATTAAACCAGACCTGCTGAGTAAGTGAAGGGGGGAGTTTAATTGAGCTTTTAGAAACGGTGGTTTAAAATAACCACGTTGAGCTTCCAGTTTGTTGTTGTGGCCTCTTCTTGTGAAGTGAGTCATCGGTCCAGAAGACATGAGGTTTAATTTCATGTTTTTAGATAAAACCTAAACAAAACGTCCTTTTGGTTCACGTGCACAGTGCACCAACGACCAGAACACTGCCGCAGTGAAGCAGCTGGAAGAGAAACGCTGATACAATGAGCAACAACTAATTTAAACGAGAATATCAAAATAACGCTTCATGGTTTGCAGAAGCTGACGTGAACAACAACAATTCATCTGACTGCACTCACACAAAGGGCTGTAAACAATATTTCTGAGAGCTTTTCACCAGAAATGTTTCCGTCTCCATCACCGGGGAAGCGGTGGGGGGGGGGCCCTCTCCCCCTGCCAGTCTTTATTGGCTAGCTAAAGCCTGGACGTGGATTTTACACCTCCTCCTCCTCTTCACCCTCCTCCTCCTCCTCCTCCTCTTCATCCTCCTCTCTTCACTGGTTTGTGGTTTGATGAGTAAAGCTGCTGCCCACACGTCCTCATCAAAAGTTTCTCTTTGTCGTTCCCCTTTGATAGAAGATACCTTCATGGTGTTTTACTTTTAGCTTTTTGTTGACTGTAAACTGGCTGCCCCCCCCCCCCCCTCCTTTATTTTAACCCCTTATTCCACCTCCTGGTCCCTCAGGTCGGCCGACGTGGGGCTCCTGGCTGCTCTGGTCTGTGCAGCTCTCGGTCAGGGAGGGTTGTTTTTAATGTGCTTTATTCATTAATTGAATAATTTAACTAGCTGAGCTTCACAATTCTTCCACGTAGCCCCTGAAGAACCCCTGGTTGAGACTCTCAACCAGACGCAGAATAAAACTGTGTTTTTTGGACTTTGTTGGACTTGAAGACTTGATGCACCCAGCCTGCCCTGCGTCAGGGTCTCAGGGTTTTGAACAGCAGCTGGACCAGTCGCCTGTAAACACTCTTTTCCCAACCAGCTGTTATTTTTGTGAACTTGCAAAGCAGCCCCTGCCAGCCAGCCTCCCCCCCAAGTCAAAGTGTCTTTTATGAAACCAGCTTCAGGGCCACAACATGCAGCTTTCTCTTTTCCCCACAACCTGAGAGTCCTGGTGACACCTGTCACAGTCTTCTTCAGTCTTGAACTTGTTGCTCTCTTGATCTTTTTAGTAAAAGTGTAGCGAATGCTCCTGAATGAGAGGCAAGATGTTAATAAACTAATGCAGCAGGTGATCTGACAGTTAAGGAGCCTTGCTGATGGTTGGGCATGTTTTCAGAGAGCTGTTATATTTGAAGATTTAACAGAGTTTCCTTCTTTATTAGTCTCATCTTTTCCTCCTGGTGAAGCTACGCTCTGAATGTATAAAGAGTTGTGTTTTTATGCACAATTTCACCACTGTGAATTGTCATTTTCTGTATTCTGATGAGTATGCATGACACAGACCTCTTACACTCAAGACTTTCCCTTTAAATGATGCCCTGTTAGTAAAAGTAGACTGGTATGTCAGAGTTTAATAGGTTAGTTGTACTGTCTCACTGTCTCCTGCACTCTAATTATTCCTAATTATCCAATCATCTTGCCAACACACTGAGCCCCAGTCTTTCCCAACCACCTGTAACACTCCGCAGGTCCTTCCACACACTTCTTCCTGCTCTGTAGTTTGATTTGTCAAAGATCGGGCCGATGTCTCTGGCTGAACACCAAGAACACGCAGATTAATGTGTATTCCTGGTGGGCAGGTTGTTGTCCCCCCCCCCCCCCTTGTGAGTGATGTGGTGATGGTATTTGTCCTATATGGTCTTGGAGGCATTGATTCATACTTAGTTTGGTTTTTATGATCAGTTTCCTGGGTTCACGTTGATGTTTCAGCGGCTCGTTCTGATCACTGAGCACTCAAGCTGTTCATTATCACAGAGAGGACAAACTCCCGGCCTCATCGCTGTGTTTAAAGCCGATGCACATTTGTCTGCAGCTCATTTTCTTTCCGGTTTATTGAGTCGTCACCTTTTCTCAGTTGAGCGTCTCGTTTCCTGAGTTTCGTAGGCGGAAACGCAAACTGAACTGACAACTGGTCTCCATGAGGGAGTTTCAGGGCTTTAACAAAACCACACAACACCCCCATCCCCTGTACATGCAAACGCAACGCCACACACACACACACACACACACAAAACCCCCTCCGGCAGTGTTTAGTCAGCTCAAACAATGCATGATTTCTGGAAAAATACTGATACATGTATGCAGGAGAAAGAGACAATGGCTAGTTAACACAAAGCAGAGCGCTGTGGGGGAGGGGGGGGTCCCCATCCATCTTTCTATCATTCACACCCCCGGCCTCCGGTCTCATATAGCAGCTGAAATCTACTTGTCTCCGTTTTCAAAACATAAAAGTGGTATATAAAGATCGTTTCCAGGAGACGGGATGATAAACACATGTTGGGTAAACGGACTCTCTTCTTCCACCTACACCTTCATTTGTGGTCAGTTATTCTTTCATCTGCGTGATGCTTTCAGCAGCTTCATCAGTCGGATGTTTGAATCCCACAATACTGGTTCTACAGAGCAGCAGGACACATGAAGACTACAAAGCTACATTTCCTGTAGCACGGACGCAGCTTGACCCACAGTGGAACTTTATTAACAGCATCCTGAGTCTAGCAGCAGCGTTTACAGAGGAGGTGCCTGTTGACTGGCCCTGGTCCAGACATCCCAGAAATCCCAGACATCCCAGACCCCCGCTGCTGCCTTCGGGAGCCGGAAGACATTGTGACATCTTAGTTTCACTCATCTCCATGTCATGCCATCAACAACATGCTGTCCCTCAATCAGTAACCTTCCTCGCCATGATATCCTGTGTAAACACACATCTTATCACTTTATTTAGCGTCCGTGTGAACAGTTCAGTTGAAGGAGTTGAAGAAATATTGTACGTAACCACAGCTTTAGATTCTTTGCCTTTTCTGTTTCTCCACTTATTTACTCTGTATTTTTTCCTTTTGTTTTGTCGCCCGGTGGTCATTTGGTTATTCACATTGACTGGTGAGCAGCGTTGTGAGCCTGTGCACCATGAATAAAAAGCAGGATTTACTGGTGATACGACAGTGAGTCAAGCAGCGCAACGTCAGTGTGCCAAACATTAAACAGTTGATTACCTTGTTACCCCCCCCCCCCCAGGTCACCTGTCACCTTCTTATCGTGTCACGTTGTTTCTCTATAAATCCTTTAAAGGCCGCTTCAGGTTGTTACCTACTGATTGCATTCACTCTGCATTCCACTCGTGTTTATTGCATTTGAATCCTCTCATAGATTTCCATTACGTGTTTAATGTTGTAATAATAAATACGTGATGAGATGGTGCAGTGATGTCACGTTGCACTGCTGCTCCTCCTCCTGCTCTGCAAGTGCTGCTGCAGATGTACTGCTGTGTGAGTGTTTCCACACCACCCTGCTGCAGCTTGCTTTGATTAGCTTCACCACCACCTCGACAGTTTGTCAATATTCCTGATTGGCTGTTCGTCTGCAGGATTACTTACAGGAGTTATGAAGTTAGAGTCAAACTATATTGCTGTGCTTTATTCTTGTGTAAACTAACTTTTCAATGCAAATTGAATGTAATTTGGTTTATATCAAGAAAACGGTTTTAGCTAGTGGAGATTAGGAGTCTTTTATTCAAATCTAGTTTTCCCAAAAATTCATTTTAAGCCACAATTTAAGCAAAAAATGTGAGTTTTGAAGTCGAACCTATCAGAATTGAAGTCATCCCACCGTGACCTGTGTGTGGCTGCAAAGAGAAAAGCATCAAATCCCCCAAAACTGAAACTGGAGAGATTCACTGTGTGCTAAAGTTAAGTTGTGGTGTTAAGATTATGTAAAGTATATTTCTGAAACTACAGAGCAAAGAGCACATCTGCCTCGAGTCAAATGTTCTTTACACAGCTACATTTATTCTATTTGCTAAACTTCCCATTGTGTGCTGGGTGTCCACAGACTTCTGGCCAAAACTCTGTGGACACCCAGCAAACATTACAGCCATATGTGAATGTTGAGCATCTTATATAAACCTTGGGATTAATATGTTGCTATAATGGCCTCCACTCTTCTGGATCACGTAGTGTCTAATAAACATTACTGTAGCATTACAAAGCGCCCTGTCCATCCCATAATAGAAACAGAACACACAAAGTATTTACACAGTGCTGTCTAACAAACAAACAATAAACTAGTTCTTCAAGATTAGTTTGCAGCACCATTTGAAAGACCAGATTCGATCTCCTCACTTTTAATAAAGTTTTAATGAGAAACGTAGAACATTTAACTTGTTAGAGTCTGTGTCACATCACAACACAGCACCACCTGAGAACCATCCACGGCCTGAAGGTCTAAACTTTCCCTCCAGGTGCTGACTCGCTGGACTTTGACCTGTGAAGGAAACAAATGAATATTTAAAAAAAGAAAAAGTGTGAGAAGTTGAGCAGCTCGTGGCAACTGTCCTCACTTCTCAGGGATCAAGCAAGCTGTGCAAACATCAACACACCCCCCCGCCGTGCAGAGCGCCGTATATAGGAGGACGTCAAGGTCCCGAGAAACAGGTGGATGGGTGGTGTGTGGAGGGCGAGCGAGGGGCGGCCGGCCTGTGGCTGAAACAGAGAAAGAAAGAAAAAAAAGAGAGAGAGGACTCAGCATGTTCTCATATGCCTTTCCACGCACCGGTGGTTTGTTTCCCAGAAAGACTTGTAATAAATACACACAAACACCTTCTGCCCGTCAGTCTATGTAAAATATACACCCACTTCCCCACAGATCCTGCGCCAGGCATGATGGGATGCCTCCTGAGGATTTACATCTTCTTACCAGCAGTTTCGTGTGACATAACCATATGTGAGCTCTGCATCCTGTGTATTTCCAGCAGAGCAGGACCAGCGCGGATCGTGTGAACCTCAGCATCACTCAGTCAACAAGTCTTTGTGTTGCGTCTCCTCTGAACTCTGTGAGACTTCGCCTGTGCACTTTTAATGTACTCTGGCATGCTGCTCCCATTATAGTCCTTTCATATAGCTCGGCCTTCCCTCAGGGTGTCTGATCCCCTTCCAGGAGAACAAGATAATGGGTCTTTTTCTGTCACGCCGGGCGTCTCTCACACTGCAGAGTGAAGGTCAAGACTGCCTTTAAACTATCAACGGTCTAACGTTGCTTCTTACCTTCAACACGTGGATTTTCTTTCTACAAAACTTTTAGTGCTGCAGGAGTCCTAGAACCCAGAAATGAGACCACATGTTGAACTTCCTGTTCCCTCCTCTGGAACTCAGTGGGATTTTTGGGTTCGATTCCTGAACTAAGGTGGTTAACACAAGCTTATGGTCACGTTTTGTTCATTGATGCTTTTTATACAAGAGGTTTGGTACCAGAGGCTGGATACGCAACCCGAGCCCGACAGGCGGGACCGGGTTCGGATAGACATTTAGAAATAGTTTGGTCACATGATACTTAAAATGATGCTTCTGGGTTTGTTATTTACGTGACGACACATGAATGCATCACACAGGACGGAACATAATCGTAGTCTAGCAAAGGATGGAGGACGTCAAACAAAAAGAGTCATCGGGGAAGTTTAAAAAACTGTAGAAGAGCATGCAGAGAAATCATGAACTAACATTACCTGCGTCGGGTTCAGACGTGAAACTGAAAAGTAACTAGTGACTAAAGCTGTCAGAGAAATGTAGTGAAGCGAAGCATCAAGTTTTTATTGCTGAGTTCAGGTTCAACGTAAAGCACAGGCAGGAAATGTGTGATCAGTCACTCGGTGAGTTTCTTTTCACATCACACCTTTTTTTCTTTGCTTTTTTTCAGTTTTCAACAACTGCATGTGAAAGAAACAGTAAAGTGAAACTCACACAGCGGAGTTTGTGTTGTTCTTACACTCCCTGCTCTGCAGCTGGTTAAGTTCATGTTGTTTATGGGATGCAACAGTCCATCACCACTGTCCCTGCTCCCACTCTCAGCTGTTGTTGTGGAAGACCTTCAAAATAACAGCGGGTTGTCTCCTGAGCCAAAAATAAAATCATGAATTTACATAATGGAAAACAAAACCTGAAAAAACCGAGGACAGATTTTGCACCAGTGAATAATTTAAATCACAAAATGTTTATTGAGGTGAAGAAACAGTCCTCTAACAGGCTCTCTAATCGTCTTCTTTGGTCTCTTTGGGGAAATTTCTGATAACAAGGAAAAAGATAAAATGACGCTTGTTTTCCTTTAAACATCATTTCCCTCTGGAGATACGACACTAAGAAACGGGTCCTTATGAAGCTTCAAGTCTGTAAAAGCTGACACCTACATTTATGTTGCTTTTTGTCGCGGATGTTAAATGAATGAATAAATGCATCTTTTCACAACACTGACATATTGTGACCTTATAACACTGACGTGGCGAATGTTGCTTATTTACACACACATTCGCATTATTTGAGTCATGTTTGTGTCACCCTGATGAATACAAGTCCCTTTTTCACTTTCCTTTATTTTTATTTTTATTCTAACAGAGTATTTCAGTGCTGTGGTATTGCTAACGTCAGTAAGAGAGAGTACTTCTTCCCCCCCTGGTGGGTTCTTTGGAGCTTTTTTTGTTAAAAACAGCTGTTTGCTGCAGCTGGAAATGACACTAATGAGAGCGATGGTAATGTGAGTGATCCAAACAGTAAACTGCACCATATAACCGAAACACTGAGGCTGAAGATGCTAAACCGCAGCTTTATGGACGGGGACTGCAGAGCTGGGTGATAATTCTGTCAATGTGAGCGACCCCTTTCACAACACACACAGTCATGTGATTCATTGTGAACATACAAATGCAAATTAAGTGAGCTTAAAATGCATTTTTCCCAGGGTGCAAAGGAAATGGAGATGGTGTGCTTGTGGATTTGTGTCTAACCGTTGGTGAGATAGAGGAAAGGATGTTGCATGTTTGTTTTAGCATCTGGTGGTTGTTCTGTGAACCTGCCCAGAGACTACACATGGAAATGAGCTAACAGCTAAGTCTGACATTAATCACCTCTTCTTCGATTCAAATTGTTATTTTATTTGTGCATGGTTTGTTTTTGTGTGTGGGCGCACTAATTGTTCATTGTTTTAAACGACTAAAACTGTTTTATATTTGTTGCACCACAACATTCTGCACAATGGGCACTTTTACTTTTTGGTGCTTTTAAGAATGGTACATTTAAAACTTTAAAAAAATGCTTTTTTTGTTGTATAGTTGTATTTCTACTTTTACTTTTAGTACAACTCTAATTTGTTGTGTATTTACACAGTGGTGAATTTTTTAAAAATTAGGATTCTTCTGGGGAACATGAATGTCTGTATAAAATGTCCTGGCCATGCATCACTCTGAACTTAAAATGTCAAAAACCAGAAGGATTCATCCTCTGGGGAACATGAATCCAGTCCAATCCATGTGATATTTCACAAAATAACATGTTGACCTGCTGATAGCGCTAGAGGAAAACGTCAAAGCATCACTGAAGTCACTCTAATGTATCCACTGGGCACCTTGAACATCTGTAGAAAGATCTATCCAATAACTGTCAAGCGATTTCACTCTGAACCACAAATGTCAATCACAAGAGTAAAGGTCAAGGAACCACCAAAGTTAGCCGGGCTCTCCCTCTAGGGCCCATGAATGTCTGTAACAAATTTCATGACAATCCATCCAATAAGTGTCAACATGTTTCAGCCTAGACCAAAGCAGTGGACCAATGTAACTTGGATGCAAAGGTAAAGTAACAAAAATAGCCCTAAAATCCACCCACACACCTCAGCTCAACATTAACGACCTCAATCCACCTCAGCACCCCATCCAACAGATAACTCAAGGAAAATAAAAACAGATGGTGTTCAAACTGCGTGGTACATGTGAGTTGGGAATTCAACTGGCTTCACTCTGTTATCTGTGTGTGTGTGTGTGTGTGTGTGCCTTTGTCAACTGAGTTGTCCAGTCTGTCTTATATCACAGCCCAGATATGTGGCAGGGTTTCAAACTGAGCATGTGCTCGCTTGATTAAAAGTGAGCGGCCGCTCAGCCTCTGAGTTGTGTGTGATGATGAGGAGGCAGGATGAGGTCAGGACACGATGAAGAGATGTGGCCACTAACGGGACAAACTGGGCTAAAGAGAGGAGTGGAGTAACTCTGTATCTGCAGCCGTCAAACTGAAATATAGAAATACTTCAGTAATTGTCATTGTGAGCATGTTGGCTTGTTAAAGCACTGCTGAGTGGATTGCGTTGCGTTAGCCTCAGTCCTGTTTGTCTCTTTAATGTCACCTCAGTGGTCTGTGCATCAGATTTTCCTCTGGTTTCGAAGCTTTTTGCCTCCGTAGACAAGTTTCTTTCTAACTCCTTGTGTGTATTCTTCTTCCCTTTTATTATGTTGAAGACCAGACGTCTTTAGGCCAATCCAGACTTTACTTTGGGTCACAAACGTTTGGATTGCGGTTACCAGAGGGACAAACCACCAAGTTGGATGGGTGACAGTAAACACACAACCAGAGAGAGTGACTCACTCTCAACTGCAGTATCGCCGTTCAAATGTTAGTATAAAGCAGTGAAACCTACCAGCAGGGCCAGAGGTAAAGACACTGGAGCCTACTCAACTTCCCAGCATTCCCTAGGAGGCCTCATTAGTGCACCCACACACTTTTTATGTGCGCCACCGTGTTCTTGACCCAACACACGCTCGACAAACCGGTCACATCGCCACACAGTTTCCACATGCGTAGAAATGTGTACTGCTGCTACTAATTACCAACAAGGACCGTTTTTAATTGTTTATCATCTGGAGATCGGACCCGGTTTCAGGAATCAGGCGGTCACACAGAACTGTGGAAATCTGAGCTTCAAAGGAAGTGCTGAGACCTAAGCTCATGTCTGTCATTACAATTCTGATTGCATCCACACGAGTGCTGACTGTGTAGTTACTTTTACCTTCATCGCACTATTGAAGGCTGCACTTCATCTAAAATGCAGTTCAGTTTATTTGTCATTAGCTGGTTCATCTTTTATGTGGATATGTTCCTGCAGATGAATCCTCCCTACAGGTGTGCATGGTGGTGTGACGTTGGATAACCGGAAACATCACGTAAAACAGCTGCACACCAGTCCATGTTACACTTGGCCAAGAAGCAGAGATGAGGCTCTGTGGGTGCGTCCACACCGAGGATGCATGGAGACGTTACAGACGTTATCTCAGAGCGCGTTCATATAGAGGCTTTTAATTTGAAATTACAAGCAGGCTTCCTGTTCAGGTATTTACAGCTGGACAAAAACATAAAATAACATCAACCCTAAACATTTTAAATGAATAGGCCTAATAATTGAATAATTTATATATATAAATATAACAGTCTTTTTTATTTGAACTCATAAAGAATCTTCACAGATGCATTTACTTTTACAATAATGCGGCACAAGTGCATACAAGTGGATCACAGACATAAAAACACTTGAACTTCCTGTTTGTCTTCCGCAGGGCTTCTGATTGCTGTGATTCAGTGCAGATAAAAATAATGCAGTCGCCTCCTCACTGTAGTTTGAACACTGACCAAAGGTGATTGATCATTTCCTGCGGCGTCGGCCTCTTTGTTTTGACCAGCTAAGCCCTGTCCCTGCCCGTCACAGAGGGAGGGCCGTAAGAGATGGATTTGCCCTCCACTCTCCGCCAGCTCTTCATCTACAGCACAGACAGCAGCAGCAGCAGCTTCCGCCCTCATCCCCTGCTCAGCACTTTAATCCAACCAGAACAAATAGAGAGATTAAGGAGCCGAAGATGAGACATGATGAGAGTCACAGCGGTCAGCAGGACGTGGGCAGGTTTGAGGACAGCGGAGGGCAGATGTGCAGGTTGGAGGTCTTTAATCAGCACAGGGCCACTTCTTCACTTCCTGGAACATGATGCTGTGAGACTGCTGGTGGGAAAACACTCTGAGTGCAACACCTGCTGTTTATCTTTCTTATTCAGCCACTTATGAGTCTCTGTCTTTCCTGTTCTTGAAGGGAAAACACACCCAAGGGCTTTGGATTTGATATCTAGTGCAGGTAAGTTGCTGACACTAGTTTATACATCAGACATCAGCGGTTCCATCTGTAAGAACCACTTCATTATATGTGCATGGGATAATGAGAAGGTAATGACACAGACAATACAACAACGTGGTGCACAAAAAGAAAAGTTATATTTTTCTAAATAAGAATGACAGCTGTAATTAATTCTCCAAGTTTCAGGACACGATACTTCACGATGCTTCTAACGTTGGTTAGATTTCCTGTTTCACTCCTCAAAATGTAGAAATCTGTGTGAAACAATATCCCACGTAAAGGAAAACGCTGGTGATACAAAGCCTTTTATATCGTATTCCTCTGTGCTTACTATTAAAAACCATGGACGGTGCACAGGGTCCTCATTTAGTCAAGTACATTGTCATGAGTTTTAGGCTAAAGTTAGCAATTAGCGGTCCAAAGTGGTACATTTAGTATGGTCAGGTACTAATACTAGAGTAGTTAAAATTTTATATAATTTAATACTTTTACTCAACTGCATTTCAGAAGGAAAGAAAAATGAGCTCCACTTTGACCTGCTGCATTAAAATGCTTCCACATCGACGCATCGGTAGTAATTATCCTTTAATATAATAATATGATCCAAATCTCTCCTGTATGACTCTTACTTTAAATAAATGAATAATAATAAAAACTTTACTTTTATAGGTAAACGTTTGAATGCTGGACTTTCATTCTGCTTCTAAATACTTGTGCTTAAGTAAGATTAGATAAATAGCTTTAGAAATCCCACAGCGCTACAGCAAATAATAAATGAGTAAAAGTCAGTGGTTGAGTTTACATCATTGCAGTTTAGTATAGGTACAGGATCTGAATACTTAGATTTTTTGTTTTGGATTCGATCTTCATTATAATCAGGACCACTGCTCCATTCTCCACTTGAGGCAGGTACGACCACACCCCCCACATCAGGACGAAGCAAGCAGCTCAGAGTTACAGATGGTTCTTTGAAATTCAAAGTATCCATCAAACTCTTCACAAGTAAACGGTGTTTGAAGAAAGACTCACACTTCACAGACGTTTGGCTCCAGCACATCAAACTGACAGTCTTGGAGTCTTGGGTTAAATTCTCACATACAATATTTCTCTTTCGGTTGTTTCATCCATCATCGTTCAGCTGCAAGTGATGGATTTCATTTGATTTATGTGTCTGACTTCAATTCAGCACAGCTACAGTCGTCCAAGTATACAGACGCACTTAGACAACATGTTTGTTAAAGACACGTGACTTTGTCTTCGTGTTATCTCTGAAGAACCCACGAGTTAGGTCCACTTGTTTGAACCTTTTTAAAACACAGCACTGATCTGAGTGTCGGTGAAAATAAAACAAACCCTCTTCTCTGGTTCTTCCCTTCATATATAAATATATATCCTTGATATAACAACGCATTTGTCTTCTACAGCACCAAAATGTTGGAAAACAATAGTCGCTTTTATCATCTTTGTATTCAGCTTCACTCTTGAGCCCAAATTAAAAAAGTATTTTCTAAAAGGACAAACAGAGCCTTCAATCATGAGACTGAGAAACACTTTTACAGAGAAAAATCATTTTAATCAGTGTTTTTAATTATAATATATATATATAATATTAAAAAAACTAAACTGGCACAGGAAGTGTGAACAACAATGAAGTCACTTCCTGTACCTCAGAAGCAGACAGCCAACCCCCATTCACCACTTTGAAATCATAAAAAAAAGATAATATACATTTCCAGTGAGTCAAAATGTGGCTCATCATTTCTCTACATTCTGACAGTTCTGACATTAAAGTTTACGCTAACGACTTCACTGATCTGAAGCCAGTTTTCTGGGTGTTTCTTCATGATGGAGGCAACTGAAGGGAAAACTGTCAGTGACACCAGATTCACTCAAACGCTCCGGAGTCGTGTTCAGGACATTTTTAACAACTCGCGCTCATTCAGCCTTTAAAATATTTATTTTTGTTAAAGCATGAGGAACATTTAGTCAATGGAGGTGAGGAAGTTCACTAGTTCTCACTGCGGCTCTGCTCAGTCACTGGATGATTCTCCCCCAATTGTTCCTTTTTTATTTATTAATTTTTTTTACAAAAATAAGATTAAAAGACAAGTAAAGAAGTTGATTTTAATTCTACAGGGTGATTGATTGTTGATTTCAAACAGAGAACAGCGATCACTGACATGAACAACTGACCGGGTTCTGATCTCCCCGCTGCCACAAAGTCCAACAACATGTAAGCTACAATTTTCAAGCTGCACTCTGTTATCATTATAATGTCAAGTGACTTGTGACCATGAACGTATAATAAGAAGTGGATCTGTCGCCACCGCTCAGCCTCGCCTCCATTGTTTTCCAGTGGCCACTCGCAGTATTGCATCCTAGGACACCGTTCACTGTGACAGGACGCCTCGAACTGCACACAAGGCCAATTATCACTCTTTCTATTAGGAATGTTTGGTCTGTGGAGGTTTTAGATTTGGAAAAATGCCTTGAGCTGGGGAAATGACGTTATCATAATATAAAGTCTAGGAGCTGAGTGGGAACTTGTGGGCGGGGCCAGCGGGAGAAACACTACTGCACTTATTCAGTACAACTGGAAGCTAGAAACTTTATTTTGGTGTATGTGCCAGGTGAGCAGGCGAGACAGTTCTTATAATGCATCCACGGTGCGGACGTGCTTCTGTCTACAGGAATTTATGAATGACTGATATTAGTGAGGACAACTAAGGACAAGAGCTTCACCATGAAGAGCTGTGAGAGTTTCCTAACAGCTGAAATGATTTAAAGATGTCCAGAGAGGACACGGTGAAGACTACACGCAGGTCAGAACCCTCCAACAGTGACAGATGTGAAGTCAAACTGAATCTAAATTCATTGTGATAGTGTTACCACTTGTACCAGACAGATGGGGTTTGCTACTTAATGATGGCTTGAAAAGTTTAGGCAATCACAGGAATGTTTTCAAAGTTGATTTCAGTCGCCCTGATAAGTGAAAACCCTCCAGTCTGGTAGTAAAATCAATCTACTGGTGAAAACACCAAGTAAATCAAAGCTAACTGTGCAAAGAAAAATCAAATGGAAATTAGTGACCGAGGAAACAAAACACAGGTGCAAAAATAGTTAAGCTCCACTGACATTAAAACAAAGCGAGTGAGACGTCAACAGTTGGACCAAAGAGCAGCTGCAAACTAGAAAGCAAAATACACGACAGGAAGTCCGAGCAGTGAGAGACAGTTTGACCTCCAGGTTGAGAACCGGACGCCAGAAAGCTGTAAAATGCACGTGCAGACAGGAAGGACCTGCAGCTAACAAAGGCTAGCCATGCTAGCTGTCATCAGACAGGCACTACTTTCTCACCGACAGCATTGTGATTAGGGCGACTGATTACTATTTTTATGATCCATTAATGTACTGACTTCTTTAAATCAATCTATTTAAAGGTTCAAGAAATAGTGAAAATGGTTCCCACCGGACCAGATGACACCCTGAACATCCAAAACCACAAAGTATTTAATTTTTTAACAAAACAAAACAAAAAAAGCGGAAAATTCCCACATCTGAGGAACTGAAACCAGTGAATATTTGGCATCTCAGCGCTACTTTAAACAAGGTTTTAAACAAGGTTTAAAGAAGCACTGCCGCCTTCCAGACTTTGTAAGTGAGAAATTACTTCCTGTGAGAAAAGATGGCGGAGTTCGTTCTCCGAGTGGAAATCGTGACACAGACGTCGTCGTCTCAACAAGGCGTCTTACATTGTTAAAGTTGAGCAGCTGAACTTAAATCCACACAAACACTGTATTTAAGGATTTAAAGCTCAAAGAAATGTTAACATCTTATTTGCTCAAAGAGTTGGATGAGAAGACGTCACGCTCATATTTGTGTGTTAAATATGAAGCTACAGAAGAGTGGCTCTGTTTCAAGGTAAGAAAATACACCTACCAGCACCTACTTAAAGCTCACAAAGTAACGCTCCATCTTGTTTGTGTAATCCGTACAAAGAAAGGGTAAAAATGACAAATTGTGGTTTTACAGGGACTTCGGATTCCCCCCTGCTTCCAGGCTTTATGCTAAGCTAACGTCCCCCATGTAGCTTCATATTTAGCGTACAGATGTGAGAATTCATGGCAAGAAAATGTGTAACCATTACTTTAAGTTGCTAAATGGTTAAACGTAACTTTGTGATATAAAGTTAGTGTTCCATGTTACTTGGCTAGCTAACAGAGAATGACATCGGCTGTTGTCGTGTCTCCCTGGGGGTTAACGATTGTGACCGCAGGAGGACACGGAGGTTATTTCAACGTACCGGGTGGGAGTTTCCAGCGTCCGCGTGAGTGAAATGCAGCATTAGTCTTTACTTCTCCCGCAGTTTGTGTCGTTCTGCGTGGTACAGAATGAAATGGTGCAGAAATCCAGACAGACATCATCTTCCCCCGTCTTACTCCAGCAAAGTCTGATAGTGTTCGGAGACATGGGCGTGGACGTCTGGTACAACCACACAATGGAAAAGGCTTCGAGCGACCGTCCGGTTTGACATGATGCTTCAAATTTAGGGATGTTTTAGGAAACGGCTGAATAAGATCTCCTGGTGTAAGGCATAATCCAGAAACCATACCAGATCCACAAATAGTCTGCGGTGAGCGAGAACTGACGGCTCACCAGGCCACATGCTGCTAAATGTGGGCTGGAGACCGAACAAAAGGAGAGTTTCCTCCAGTTCACAGCCTTAAGAGGAGGTTAGGAGTTCAGACCACGCGGGCAACACGGCGTCCGTTAACGGCTTCTGTTTGACAGGCTGACACCACCTCGTCAACCCGGCAGGGAGGTCCGGTCGGTCTCCTGTCACAGACTGGAAGACTGGGAGGGAAGGTAGGGTCCGTTCACCTGAGAGGAGGGGAAAGAAACAATGTAAATTCTCAAATAAAACAAAGGCAAGTCACTAATAAAAGCTTGGTACAAACATTAGAGACGTGGACTTGTATATCATTTCATCATTACAACATATTTTATGCTTTGAGTTTGTATTTTTTTTTTAAAAAAACACTTTTTATGCCCCAATTCCAATTTCTTAAAAATATATTTCAAATTAAAAGCCTGGACTGGAAGGGTTTTAATGTGAAACATGCAGGAAGAGTTTCGTCAACTGTAATTTGAACGCACTTGTTTGTTACAGCAAACTGTAACACGAGGCATTAACCAGGTGCATGAGAAAAGAGAAACTTAGTACTATTTTGTTGTACTGATGGAATCAGTTGAATTTACCACCACAAACTGTAAACATGGAGGACATTTTTTGAGCATGCATCGAATCAGGTCAGAAACCCAGCGAGTCTTCCTACGGAACATATTATAAAAAGGTGTGTCTCACATGTAAGACTGTTACTAATTATGGCCACTATTTATGAATCAACGGTAACAATCTCCTTAAGTTTGGACAAACTCCAATTAAAAAGCCTTCAACGAATGTCGGCTGGACCTGTCTCCTCGTATACCTTTCCAACTGTGGCGCCGTTGCTGTAACCATGACAACCAGATGAACTGCTGACAAAAGTGCTGCGAGAGAAACTGACTATTCAGCTGGACAAAGCGAGAGGTGGGCACGGGCTGGTTTCTCTTTTCTTGATGAAACATCATCTTGGGGGTTTTGTACATTTTGAATGGATGGCGTTCTGTCAGTGGAACTGACTGGTCTTTATCTTCTCGGTGCACTTTCCAGGAACGCTACAATTGGCTGAGCTCAGACGTAACTCGAGCCCACCTGTTGCTCTCTCACGCTGCTTATCACAGTTACTGGTGAAGTGTTGTATCATAGTAAAATGTGCCATAGGACTGAGGGTGTGTGTGTGTGTGTGTGTGTGTGTGTGTGTGTGTGAGATGGAGGGCTGGTGTCACATGCAGTTTAGACCTGTTTGCCCTTTGGGTGCAGCGTAAACAAGCTGTGAACACAACACTTGAATAAATTGATATGGTGAGCTTGTTTGCAAAGTTACAGCACAACATTATCATTAATCTCATCTTTTAGCTCTGATTTTGGTCTCCACCAACTCCTGATTCATAGTGAGTCTAAAATAAAGGCACAATGAAATGAAACATGCCTGTTTTGAGTTGAAAAGACACATTTATCTATCAAAATTCATATATCAAAAAAAATCGAAACCCGAATTCTCCCATTACATAAATCCTGCAGGTCTACCCTCTTAAAGCAGTACAGTACCAGCAGTAAGACAGATCCAAGACGTGGATTTGTATTGTTTCCATTTGCTCATGTGCAGTCCAGGTGACTAAAGATCCCCCCCCCCCCCGTGTAAATATATTGCAACAGAAAGTCACTTTCCTTGATGGCGTATGTGGTTCTAATAGCGTAGCTTCCATTGATTGTCTCCTGACGTCTTGTTTCACGTGTCACCACTGAAGGAAATTACAACGTCAAAGCATCCTGACAGAAAAATCCCAAACGCCAAATGAGCTGAAGGTTAATGCTGAAGTGGGCCGAATACCTCTCAGTCCTCATCCAGAATCAACGCAGGAAAATATTTATACCTTTCTATCAGCCAACACAAACTACCAAAGTTGAAATACAGAGCTGGATGCGAGTCAATCACTGGATCTCTTGCTTTTAAGGAAATACACAGGAAAACTGTTCTGATTTCCTTGTAAAGGGCTGGCTTGGATTCAAGACAGTTGCAGTCCTGCTGGGTCTGGAGCTCTAAACATTTCTTCAGTCTTTTTCTCCAGAAGGACTCGCAGCGCTTTCTCACAGGTCAGCGCGCAAGAATAAAGGCGTTACATACTTCGTCTCCACCTTCTCTGGTTTCCATCAGTGAGAAGAGAAACTTCAAATGGAGATAAACGAACAGACTCTGCCTTCAAACCCTGCTGATGAATAACACGCGGGTCATAAAACATGTTGCAGTGTTTAGATTGGGCATGTGAGGACAAGGAGATCAGCCGGAGGTCAGGTTCACATTAAAACACAATAAGCCGGATGGATGGATCTACACAGAGCTCTTTACAGCTGCAATATGCATCTTTTTCCATGTTAAAACACAGGGGATCATTCGTTTCACATTGGAGATGTTTCCCAGACAGTAATTGGATATCTTGGCTGGTATTCAAGACAATCATCTCTGCAGCTACATGTGATGCCGCACCACCTGTTGTAGCCGAAGAGAATTGCCCAAAACCGTGGAAATGTTCCGGGACGCTGCTAAGAAAAATTGAATTACTCAGTGGAGTTGCATGTGCATCTGTGTGTGTGTGTGTGTTATGGATGAATCCATCTCTCTGTGTATTTGCGTGCGTCTTGCTGTTTTACCCTTGTGTCGTACTCCAGGACAAACGGAGGGATGTCGATCTGCTCAGGTCTGATGCAGGTGAAGAGCTGCTGCAGGTTGTCCAGGTAGCGCACCTTGTCCTTCATCCCCGACACACTGAAGGTGGTGAAGAACCACGTCGAGACCTGGAAGGAGCCAGCGAACAGTTCTCCTCAGTTATAGGTGCCACTTGATCGTGACTTTATGTTTCCAAGACATGAATCTTGCAGTAACCAACAAACACTACTGTTTAAAGCAAACAACAGAACTAGATTCAGTCTAATGAACCTTTAATGATCCCCAAGAGGAAGCTTGGCCATTGGAGAAAAAAAAACGGCAATTCCAGTAAACAACAAAGAAACAGATATAAACCAGAAAGCACTCAGAGCGCATCTCTCCGCCAAGGTCGTACAGTTCTCTGGATGTTATTTTCATAAAAAATATTTACACATTTGGATTTTTGCATCTGGATCAGGATTAGCATCTGAATACACAGTGTGACGGGACAATCACGCTGATCACAGTCATCTTGGGAAAACCAGAGCGGTTTTAAGTGATGATGCTGTAGCAGCCACACTTATGTGTTATGTTGTCGTTGCACAATGCAATACTGTAAGAGTCATGGCAGGTTATGTGAAGCTATTAATGTGTTGTTATATATAGTAAAACACTAGAATACATCAAATAATTAACATGTTAAATAACATGTTTGGTTAGTCACCCAAATGTTTTACCAAATTGGTTGAAATGTGGTGAAAAGATGTTAAATGTGTAACAAGGAATATAAGAAATATTTTTTCCTTTATTTACAGTGGAATTAGCCACACAGTGACAAATTCAGTTGAAATGTATAAATGAAAATGTGCAATACTGCACTTAAATTTTAATTTCTAGTACTAAACAGTACAGAAATGTATACACAGATATGATCCCCTAGGCCCAAATATACAATAAGCTCTGTTGACACTGAAAATACCAGTGTATAGGACATAATCTTACCTTGGAGCGAAATGTTGGATGCACAAAGTAGAAGGCCTTTAAATTCTTTTTAAACCTGCAATACAGAAAACAAAAAGCCTCAGCAAGAATACTTTACAGCAAGAAATGACTCACTATTTCTTAAACAGCAGAGAAGAAAAACAGAAGTTGTGTGACAAGGACGACTATAACAAAGATGAAGTGTAGAGGATTAATCCTCGGATAGAGGACTGTGTGATGTCACTGCAGTTGTGTCCAAAAGGTGTCCAAAAACAACACAGCTTCACAGACAATCAGCTCTCATGCCAATCCATCAGCATGGGAACATTCACCACACAGACTCACACAAACACAATCACCCCCCTCAGCACACCAACCTTCACACGTGTGCAGCCAGTGGAGGAATTTACTTGTCAAAGTCATTGTGCAGTAAATCACTGTTTCATCATTGATCAACAGCTAATGCTAATTATGTGAATGTACATACGTGAATGTTTAAGTTTATTATATGTAAATTCTATATTGACATGACATGTACAGTATCTTACTCCTCCTTTATTATTGTTGTTCAAAACTCCTCAGGGAGCCACAAAACAAAAACACTTCATTACCATGAACATGCGTGATGTGGCTTATTTTGAGTCACTTCAACACATGCTCTACTAAATACTCACAAGAGGAACAAATTTGTATTAATCCGCAGCTGGAAATAGTCCCCACCCCCCCAAATGCACTTTATCTTCCTGTTTGAGAAACATTTGCTAAAATCTAGGAAACTATTAAGCCGCCTTCTAAAATGAAATTACATATTTGTGACCTGAACTGGATACAAGTTGAATCACATGATTCAGAAGAGCTAAATGGACCTTTACTTCTATGAAAATATCATGGATTATAAGGGGGAGGTGACAGATGACACATTTATGGTCCCATTTAGGTATTTTGACATGTTTTCAGGAAAGCTTAGACATGAAAATGATGGATGGGGGAATTTCTAACCACACTGCACACTCACAGGACGGGGATGTCTGTCTGTACGGTTCATGCAAAGATAAATATCTCAACAACTATTAGTAACTAGTAACTAGTTACTGCAGCCGCCATTACGTTGATCAAAAGCAATAAAATGTTAGAACAACCTTAGTCCTAAACTTTTCCTTGAGAGTGAGCCCAAATGGCCTGCAAAGGAAACTCATTTTAGTCCCTCGTCTCCATGATCTCACACCCTGAGCTCATGACCAGAGGTGAGGACTGGAATAGACTTTAAATTGAGATCTTCACCGTTAGACAAAGCTCTTTTAACTACAACAGTCTGAATCAACGCAGCCAAAGCCACAGATGTTGCACCAATCTGAGCTGTAAATCTCACAAACCTTACCGTAACTCATAAAAAGGATTGACAGGACGCTTGAACTCCCTCACTTGGGGCAGCAACTCAGTCCCAACCAGCAGGGAGCAATCCTCCATTATCTGGCAGAGAACCATGAACTCAGAGTTGGAGGTGCTGACCCCCGTCCCAATCACTTCACCCTCGGCTGCAAACCGCCCCAGTGTGTCACGGTCCAACGGAGCAAGAAAACCACATCATTGGCAAAAAACAGAAACGCAATCCTGAGGTCAGCAAACCAGTAAAAGCCAGTTACGCCGGTGATTCCCTAATAATTGGGAGCACACGCTCAGCTTCCTTGTTTTAAAGATGGGAGCCATCGGACCCCTTTCAGCCTGCTGCGAGTCAGTGCCCCTGATTTCCATGTGACAGTGGCACAGGACCAGAGCCACAGGGTGAATCTCTGACACCAACCAACCTGAAGTTACCTAAACTGTACAAACGAATCACTAAATAAATAGCAGCTGTTATTTTCACAATTCGGTGACTGACTAGCTGTCAGACAGGTCATCTATAATCTACTCAGCACTCGTAGTGGAGACTAAGCAGTTCAGTTCAGTTTGCATTGTCATGCCACACACATAGCGGTGGTCTGGCTGCGGTCAGATGCATCTGTTCATGCAACAAAAACAGTCGGCCTACAGAGGAACTCGGGTCTTTTAGTTGGCAAACTAACTCAGAGGGGAATAAGGAGACCTAAACCACGACGTGGGGGATTGTGCTCTGGTCCAGCGTCGGACACTAAGGGGACAAAAATAATGATCAACCTCAGAAGCTCGTGTGCCTCCTGGAGAAAGTAATAAACATCTCCCAACTTAGCCAGACAGTTTTGGAAACTTTTGTGCTCATGTTTGGCTTTAGTCTGCTGGTTAGGTTGTCTGGAGCCATGATGCATCTGCAGCAAATCAATAGCTCGATGGGTTGAACACGCTGGACATGCCAGGACAGGGTTAGTGGTTCCATTCCCTGTGTGGATCAACACTGCCTCGCCAAAGCCAAAGGAGCAGTAACTGCTCGAAAAGTGAAACTGAGAACATTTCCTTCACAATTACAAGTTGGGGCATGAGTAGAAACTGTAAACCTTAACTAACATTTACAGATGAAAGTTGTGTTTATACAAAATTTGTGTTTATACTAAATACAACCTGAAACACAAAGAATGTTATGCGGCTTGCCCTGCAGAGTAGAAGAAGTACAGCAAGTACCAAAGGAAAGGGTTTGATTTCCACTGGCCCCACAATGCTGTGAGGTACATTTTATATTTATATATATATGGATGGTTATATAAAAAACCATCCACTGAAAAACCTGATAAAAAGATGAGTCATTGAATGAGGAAAAGGTTTCATGAGTCAAAGCTAAAAGTTTGCACAGAGTTTGTGGAACATGTTAAAAGGTGATTGGCATTTCACATTACACCAGATGCAACTGTGTGATGAATCAGCAAAGTGTACTGAAGCAGTCATGGTTATCTTGTAGGGCTGAATGGGGTTTCCCTGTTCCGAGGAAAGGGGAAGCTGAATGAAGGTGTCTGAATGTATGAATGGGGCAATTTGTTTAGTGCTCTTAGTTTTATTTCTAGATTTATTTTTATTATTTTATTTTTCACCCTGACAGCCTTTGGGTGAAGAATGTATCATGTAAAATGAAGTGCAGCCATCAGGAAGATGTTCCCATATTTCAAAGTCTTGTTTAAGAGGGTTTCTTTCCAGACAGAAAGGGTTAAGAAAGGTGCTGTGAAACCAACTGAATGACTGGTCTCAAAGAAGTGATGAATAGAAGAACCCGCGGGTTGGAAGGTGACAAATGACGGAGTTTCCCCTCTAACACAGGAAGCTTGTTGGGTTGTGGTTACTAGATACTAGAAAGAGACTACAACTGCAAAAGTTAAATTAACCCCTGGATTTTCTGTTCTGTGCCTCAGTGCCTTTGTGTTGCTGTTAGATGGTGCTTTACAATAAATTGAACAGCTTCAAATGCTGTATTAAAGCTACAGTATTATACTTAAAATGAATAAATCCTGTTTATTACCACTTTGATCCACATTTTGTAGATTGGGACAACTTTCAAACAAAAATTACTACATTTGGAGGTCAGTTTGGTAAACCTGAAAAACTGAAAGTGGGGGAGCCTAAAATGATATCTATAGTATATAATCTCTGTTATTACGCTTCATTGCACAGGAAAAATGTCCGCACTGCGTATAAGTGAACTGTGATGGATGTGTACCAAGAACCTTTTTGGGTAATAACTTATATTTTCTTTTCCAAATAACTCTAACCAGAAGGGTTGACTGACTACTTGGGTTCCCTGTCCATCAGATGTTCACTAAAACATGACTTCAAACAAAATATCTCAAAAATAATCGTACACACATTTTTCCGTAATTCAGCCTGACATACTGTATTTGGTATATTTAAACACAGTTCAAACACTGCTTGGCTGCAGACACTGTATGTCAGGGTTGAAAGTATCACTTTAAAGGAAATAACAGAACTATGGGTCTACTCTAATGGTTGGGTGGAACTATAAACAATTCTGGTATTCTATATATTTAGCTTAATGAAAATATTAATCAACCGTGAACCTCACAGCAGACTGAGGTGCAATGTGGAATACATCATTTCAGTACACGTTAACAGTATTTGATGTGATTCTGCTCTGTGTGTGATGACAGTGTCTGTTAAAAACCTTTAATAAAAATGACATCTTTGAAGTTTCACAAAGAATCATTGATTTAGATCCAGGTCTGACTTCTGGACTGCATCTGTGTCAGTGACAAATGATCCTCCTCTTAAGATAAGTAGGAACATTTTTCAAGTTTATCTATATATATCTATATCTATATCTATATATCTATATCTATATCTATCTATATCTATATTTATATATATGACACTGGCTTTATCCTGTATCCATCAAGAATAAGATAACTTGTCTGTGTGTGCTTTAGAGTTCATTTAAAGTGAGTAAATCTAAAGTTTGCTTCTTTAGTTTCTACATTCTTCAGCAGTTCTTTTTTGACCAACCACTGTTCAACCACTCTTCAATTAAAAACTCACAATGTGAAATGTGAATGTTTAATGTGTAACAATTAGTTCTGTAAGTGATTCCTCAGAAAAGTCCATCAAGAGCTAGTTCAGAACAAGGACTTTCTGTCAGAACGTTGAACCGTCTGATTAAGGCTGAGTCACAGCCAATGCATCACCCCAAGAACGCGCTCCAAGTTCGGGTTTCCTGTTCCAAATATGGCCGCCAGATTTCCAAAACTCACAGTGAAACAAAAGCGTTTCACAGCTCGTTTTGCTTTTCCAAAAGTTTAAACACTGTAACCTTGGCGGTGTCACACTGTAGCATGAACGATGTATCTAAACGTCAATGCGACTGCAGCAGTCAGCATAATTAGATGAGAGCTGAGTGAGAGCCAGACGAAGGCCAAACGGGGGTCAAATGACGACCAAGCCTCACAGAAGATGTTGGATTTTACAAACATGATCATATCCAGCTAAACATTTGACACCGAGGAGGCAAGACGGAATTCTTATTTTGCACTTTTTACATTTTATTAAGATATTGAACCAAGCTCGACTTAATATCTTATTACTATAAACAGAGAAATAACAAAAAGGCCAGGAAGCTGTCAGAGCTTTGTTCCATGTGGAGGATTTTTCTAAGACTTTTTGTATAATTTCTGTTTGATATGCAGTTCTGGCTATTGAAGAATGAAGACGTAGCTGTTCAGCGGAGTTAGCCAAATGACTGCAAACCCAGAACATGTTGTACAGAACATTAAAGTCAAGACAAAGACAAAACTGAGGAGAAAGACTAAAAAACTGATCTAAGCCAATGTTTAATTTAATTAGCCTTCTTTTTGACTTCAGAGTGATTTCATTTGACACTATTTGAAACGAGGAGCACGACAATTGGACAATGTAAAAACATTCACCCAACGTAGCACATGTATGAAATGCAACATATCCTGCATGCGTTTGGTGTGAAGTTTAGATTATGTTCATAGCAGTTACTGGCTCAGTCTAACGAGGAGTGTGAAATGTCAGACTGACTTGGCATCGACGATGTCGTAGAGGTTCTTGAGGAAGTTGGAGTCCAGGTGGTTGTGCTCGCCGGTCAGCGTGTGGAAGTAAACCATAACGTATTCCTTCACTGTGATGTGGTCCATCACATGGATAAAGTACAGCAGGGCCTGGGTACACGCACACGCACACACACACACACACACACAGAGCTTGGTATCTCAGATTAACATAAAAACAGATACACAGGTGAAGTAAAGTCTGTGGCTGCAACATCAATAAAAGCATTTCATTTTGAAATGATTCTGTTATTGTTACCTTCTCGATGTCAATGAGTGTCACTGGGATGTTTCGTCCAACCAGAACCATCACAGTCCTGCCACACATATCCACACCTGGACACACACACACACACACACACACACACACACGTTCAGAGTTCAAACCAACAGAAACAGGTGGACTGTTTCAGCACGAACAACCCCAAAGATCATCTCTTAATTTAACAAAGAGGGTGTCACTACGACATCTTCTCTGGATTTCTGTCGATGCAGTTTGACTTTCTGTAGGTGGCACTCTTTCCTTTATCACTGCTCATGATAACAATGTTGTGTTTCATTTGCACAAATCAAATGTTTGTTTTTATTTTCCTAAGTAAAGGGCCTGTGTGATATAGTGCTGAAACAGTCAGTCAGTTAATAGAATGAAAGAGGATAATCATTCATATTCATTCATTCATTTTATTTATTTAAAAAAACCATTCATTTAAATGCGAGGATTTGCTACTTTTCACAGTTTAATGTTGTTGTAAATGGAACATTTTGGGTTTTGGGCAGTTAGTTTTACAGTGAGTACTTGACTCATTGTAAAACTAATCAACAGATTAATTGATAAATGAAAATATTTAGACCAGCAACAGGAAATAGAGGTTAGTGGAGATGAAATCCCTGAAATCTTACATCAAAACTGGAAAGTTATTTATCTGAAAATGTTGCAGATGTAAGAGCCTGCATCTGCAATTACATCTGCAACAAGTAGTCAATCAATTTATTAGTCAATCAACAGACAAATAAATCAAGCAAAGCTGCCAAACATTCTCTGGTTCTATGTTTTAATGATTAAAACGGGCTATTGATCATACAAAACAAGTCATTGGAAAACATGATATTGGGGATTTTTCATTATTTTCTGACATGTTATAGACTATACGATTAATTAGTTAATTAAAAAAAAAAGATATGCTACATTACTCCATAATGAAAGCTGTGCAGTAAAAGCCCTTCTGTTAACACTCATTCAGCCTCTTTGGCATTTGTGTGTACTGAAACACTGAGCAATGGTCGGCATTACGGCAGCTTAGCCCCATCGCATGCGTGTCTGACGATGTTCTTGATTTTGTGTTTGTACTCTGCGGTGAATGTGAAATTCCTCTGAGGGCTGTGTTTAGTTTAAACCATGTTTTAATGCATGTTCTGTGTCCAATGTACCCAAGTGACTGTTGTTGTCTTATTCCTAAATACAATACAATCCTTTCAATCCTGTAGCACGACCATGAAACATGTTTTATCATATATTACAGGTTTTTGTAGGATCCTTTTATTCTGCTACATGCACTTGAAAATACTCATGTCTTTTATTGCACTCAAGTCTTCCTGCACCATTACACTGGAGATGTTTCTGTCTTTTGTTTAACAGCTGTGTCAGTTAAATAAAGATTAGATCCAGTTTAAGTTGATTTTATTTATATAGCACTTTAAAAAGCACTTAAAAAAACAGGTTTTGTGCCAAAG
>JAVQJL010064940.1:0-10932 GCA_036024295.1 Nannoperca obscura | reverse complement strand
GAATGAACACGTTCACTGTGACGTTGCTGCTCAGTGACGGAGTTCCAGAATCTGACGCGACAACTTGGAACTGGAACGTTTTCAGAGTTTCAAAGTCGAAACTTTTTAGTGCGGAAATGGTGCCATTTGCTTCATTTATATTTAAAAAGGAGGCTATAGTGGGCCCCGGGCTCTTACGGTTGAGTGAATATGTGACTGCCGCATTTTCACCTCCATCAGCATCTGCCGCACTCACTGAAAAAATGGACATTCCAGCCTTGTTGTTTTCAGGCACATAAAACGTATACGGGCTTTCGGTAAACAAAGGGTAATTATCATTAACATCTAGCACATCCACCTGTATCACCTTTGTAGATGACAGGGCTGGGCTCCCTAAATCCTTAGCTGTTATTGTAATAGTATACAAATGTATTTTTTCCTTATCCAGGTAGTCTTTGGTGACCAAAGAGTATGACTGACCGTCAGGGGATGGCTTTAATTCAAAAGGTAAATGACCGGGCACACTGCAGACCACCTGCCCATTCACACCTGAGTCAAGGTCCGTCACACCCATCAACGCCACCACCGTGCCAGGGGCTGCATCCTCTGGAATGCGACTTGAAAAGGACGTTATGTCTATTTCGGGTCGGTTATCGTTCACGTCCTCCACTCTAACAACCACGTTGCAGTGTGTGGACAGAGACACGACACCTTTGTCCGCAGCCAGTATCTTAATCTCATAGACTTGTTTTTCCTCGTAATCAAGGCCTCCTTTCACAGTTAGTTTGCCAGTGTTACTGTTCAAATCAAAAGGCTCAGCTGAGAGTCCTCTGAGTTTACTCCGTAAAGAATATTCGATCTCACTGTTCATCCCCTCATCCGAATCAGATGCATTTACTGTCAGCAGAAATGTTCCTGCGGGTGCGTTTTCCTTTATTGTAATGGTGTATTTCTGTTTATCACAAACTGGTGGATTGTCATTTATATCAGATACAATAACTGTGATATTAATAGTACCAGATGTGGATGGTTTTCCTCCATCTGTAGCTGTTAATAGTAACCAGTGCTGAGCGGCGTGTTCTCTGTCCAAAGGTCGCTGTAATATTAGGAATGGAACTTTTCCATCGTCCCCAAATTCCTCGGTTTCTAGGCGAAAATACTGATTGTGATTTAATTTATATGACTGTAAGGAATTCAAACCAACATCCAAGTCGTGTGCTCCTTCAATTTGAAATCGAGAACCAACTATGGCGGACTCCAGCACCTCTAAGGTGTAGTTTTCTTCGGGAAATCTCGGCGAATTGTCGTTTACGTCGAGTATTTCAACTATTACTTGGTGCATCTCGAGAGGGTTTTCTACAACTGCTTTCAGATTTGTGATGCATGGAACCGTTTTTGCACACAGCTCCTCCCTGTCTACTCTCTGGTTCACGAACAAAACTCCATCTCTCGGGTTTACCTTAAACAGATCCTGCTTTGTTCCTGACACGACCCGAAGATTCCTGTCCGTCAATCTCGCAACATCTAATCCGAGGTCCTTGGCTACATTTCCGACTGCCGTGCCCAATTTTAATTCTTCCTGAATGGAGTGTCGTATTTGAGCCGAGATTCCCTCCAAATTGGTCACAATCATCAGAGCCAGACAAAATGAAATCCACACATTCTGCCGTCGTCCTGTGAATTCCGTTTTCGCCATTGTTTAGAAAAATACCTTTTAATCAACAGTCTTAAATCCTTGTATTGTGGAATTTTCCGTTTCCTCCTACGAATAATAAACATTAAAGGTCTGCAAAAGCGTCATTCTCTCAGAAGAATGAAGTCCTATTAATCCGTCCTTTCAACCCGTCTCTTTGGGTTGTTACTGAATACACATGTAAAAAAGATACCACCTCTCACACACAACCACTGTGGTGATATATAGTGTAACAGCACCACCCATTGTCGCTGTACCGATGATGCGGTGACGATCATGAGATTTCTTCTATTTTTGCTCACAGTGTTTGTGGTTTTGCTGAAATACCCCACGTCTGCATTTAGGCAGTAATCACAGTAAGGAGGAATAGAAGTCATAATCACATCAGTTATGAAAAATGTCTCATTTTAACATTACTGTGCGTGATCAAGTTTGGCTCATACCTGAAAAATACAATGGATATTTCGCAGCCTCGCGTTATTTATTAAGACAATAAATACCATATTCATTTCAGAGAATAACTATTGCCAACTAAATGTATCGAGATTACATTTTTATTGTCTTACCTACAACAACAATAATATTATTCTCGGAAGTTTCCTAATTCAAATAAAGTTGAACGCAAACCCAAATGAATATTTTATTTACTCTACCTGGTTATACTAGCAATTAACTGTGATGAGTACATTGGACGTGTACTAATTAAACACTTGCTGTATTTTAACAAGATTTAGAACCCATTTGCAAAGTTATTTCCAGGAAACGTCTTGAACAATTTTAGTAAATGATTCGAAAATGACGGATCTGTAAAATAAAGTGTTACCTATTTTCTATTGTGTGCTAATGTAGGATCAGCTGCTGACATTCACATTCTGTGTGATTAAACTCTGTGTTGTGTAGTCGGCACACTCCCACAATCGTTCTCTTATTGCAGAGGTAGGCAGTGACATCTCATGGAAAAACCTGCAAGTGCAGCTATGATGAGCCCACATGAATGTCTGCTCTGCATTGTTCATATGTAATTGGGTCTTGTGCCTCACCACGCTGAAGCATTGCTTGGGAAAATTAATGAAGTATGATAGAAAAGAAAGAAATAACAAACACACAGTGACCTACATAGTATAAACCGCAGATCACCGCACCCGTCCCACGTATGGCCACGTATTGGGTCTGGAACTAGGCCACACATATACGTGCGCGTGCACGAGTGCTGCCGCATCGTGCAACCCCCCCCCCCCCCCCTTCTTTCTGCCTCCATCGTTCCCCCCATGCTGCGTCAATGCACCCAGCAAAGCCCCAAATTTCCATTATTTTCATCAGAGAGGCGATAATATTTGGCAGTGAACGCTCATCTGATGTCTGCAAGCTGCGGGTGTTGCACTGTGAAGTGTGTGTGTGTGTGTGTGTGTGTGTGTGTGGGGGGGGGGTCTGAATATTAAATCACAGGCAGCTTCAGAGCACCCCGCGAGCTCCAGCGAACAGACAGCACGTCGCCATGGCAACGCAGCGCCAGTGGGCAGGTCGCTGTCCATGGTGCTGAAAGCAAGCAGGGCCCAGGAAGGAAGGAAGGAAGCAGAGGGGGGAGGATGCAGGAGCTGTGAATGCTGCAGACAAAGAAAGTCAGCTGTATCCACATACCCTGATGCTTTTAATTATCTACAACATCTAAGATACACATCCCCCTTCACAGTCATACCCTCCCTTATGGTTTATCTCCAAGAAATATTTTGTAATGAAGGCATCAGAAAGGAGTCCTCTTGCAGTTCAGACAGTACTTAGGTAAAGAAACACGTATGCAATATATATACAATAATAATCTTAAAATCATATTTTCTTTTATTTATTAAATTAAGCATTGCAAATAATACCCCAGATATATACTTATACATAAAATACATTGCAGCATGATGCATGGTACACATGTGTTAGCCTACTAGTGCCAGCTGGTGGCTGTTCTAGTGTTTTGTTCCACATTGGTGCATTGTTGTGTCATGTAGCAGCGCGCTGGTCTCTCAGTGGACCATGAGCCACAGACAACAGGCAGTGTGAGTGTCACCTCTCAGGGTCACATTGTGATGAAAAAGGAAAAAGAGAAATGTTTCTTATTTGAAGCTGGTTCTTATCTCCCTTTCCTATAAACAAATGCAATTGTATCAAAACTAGACCCCAAATATGAGCCTTTATTCTTGCTTTATTGATGACACAAGTGCTAAAGAGTGTGAATAAATTATAAGGTAAAGGGGATGTTGAAATAAAAATAACTCCTGCTCCTGTGGGCCTGAATGTCAAGCATGACCTCATCTCTCTGGGGAGATGAGGTCATGCGTGTGCAGACACATTTATTATTCCACCCTCAGAAAGAAAACCCTGCAAACATGCATTGTCTGCAAAACAGCATTAACACTTAACCAAACCTACTGATGAGTTTGTGTGTGACATTGTAATAAAATGTATCTCTGTACACCTACTATACACTCATTCAGATATTTAACATGTGACCTTTAGCACAATTCATTAGACTATATTTAGAGCTGCAGTTGAGACATAATGTGGTTTCTCTTTTCATATATATGTTACTTAATTTTAACATAGTGTTTCTTTTGCAGGATAAAGATGGTCATGATGTCCTAACACACGGTGGATCTTCTGACTGTGATCAGTGAAGACAGACCAGAAGGGGCACTTAGCCGGAGTGGGTATCCACTGTCATCATACATCAGAGAGGTATTGGCATGGACTGCCCTGCCCGGAGGAAATGTTCCTCTTGTTTTGCTTCACACATATTGTGTGGATGGATACAAAAAATGAATAAGTTATGACTCAAATGCCTTTTAACAATAGTGAAAATATTGAAGGAGAATATTGCCTCTTATATTAGTACTTTAATTTTAATTTTTTTTTTTTTTTTAAAGGGGGAAAGGGTTTGTCAAATGTGTTCTTGTTGTACACATACATTACATACATTGTCTTCTTGCTGAAGACAGGATGAGCTCTTTTCTAACAGTTTAAAACTCTTGAGGAGGCAGACTCTTCTCATCCTAGCTGGCTTAGATGCCTGAAAGGGTATCACAATAATGAAAATATATTAGAATTTGGCAATATTGTCGATTATAAATGTTGAGTAATAATCAGCACTATGTCTTGCACTTGTGTACCAGGTGACTTGTTCTCTGCGTATCTGATGTAATCGTGACTTAAATGTGAGCTCAGTGTTTTGAAGACTAAGTATAGATCAGACTAACTATTGAGTGAGTTGGGTTAAATGGACAAAGTTTTTGTGACTACGTCTGTGAATTTATGACGATTTGACGGACTTGCTCTTACACATTTTTTTATTAACTACCATTTAATTTAGCAACACTCAGTAAATCCTCACTAAATCTTTTGTGGCAGAAAAGCATTATTGCACTGTTTAAAGATAAACTCTGGTGCACTCGTTACCACCATAACCATTAGTCAGTTAAGTGATGTGCTACTGCAAGAGCAGTACTGGTACAGAGCGTGCTGCGTGCTGCTTCGACCATTAGGTGAAAGCAGAAACAGAATTTTTAGCCATTTCATGTGTAAGCTTGTTACTCTTTGACACAAAGAGACCATTTTAGGAAAGCAAATATATTTTTTTGATAAGATATTTATAGAAGGTAAAGATAATAACAGTCTGAGTTTCAATTATGTATTGAATTTGCCTTTCAGATATTTTGTCTTTATACTGCACTTTGAATTCAATGCTGCAGCAGTTAATGCAGTTTTGTTAAGTAATCAGAGAGCACAGACCAGTATTTCATGTTCAATATGCTAAATTCTACATTATCACTACACAATATTCTTTAAACACCTATTGATATTTGTTATGTATGTCTTCTACAATTCATGACAAACAATGAAAGTTTCATTTGAATCAATACTTTCACTCCAGTGGTGGGAAACTCCAGAGTGAATACTTGTGTTCTTGAAGCAGTGTGGCTGAAGATGAAGGTTATTTGTGGCAACACACAAACACTTATATTACACTTAAAGTCAGTGTTCCTGTTTGGTGAGTTATTAACACTGTCAGTATCAGAAATAAATTATGAGATAAAAATAGAAGCCACACCTCTGAGCAAATAAATACCTACCTCCCTTTCATAGTCATTTTGAAAAAAAATGACATGTCACTATAGACTCCAGTCCCCTCCAGACTCCAGACTCCCTGGAAGATGTCAGTCAGTGACAAAGAGAGGCAGAATATAGAATATTCTGCTATATTCTCATGTGTCAACGTGGTTCTGTTACTAATACTCCTACTATCAATACTCCAATAGTGTGAATATTGTGTGAGGCAATCGTTTGTTAATGCTTTTATATGTATTTGTTTATATTTATACCAGCCTACATGCCTGTGTTAGGCCTGACTCTGAGGTATAGTTTGATTTAGATTTTAATATCTGGAAAATCTTTTCTTCTTCTCAAAGTCTTCTCCATGAGTTGAAAATGCAAGTTTGCAGTAAAGCTGTCCAATAATCATCTCAATATGTGAGCCAGCATAATAAACATTTACAGTTCCACAAACTGTACTGCAATATGTGCATTCAAGCAAATCACTGTCCTTTAAAGTGACTTAGACAGGAAAATCACACTGATACTGTTCTAAAACCAGAAGTGCCTGCGATTTCTTTTAGAAATTAGTTTTTAAACTGACATATCAAGTAAAGTGAAAGTTCAGCAAGTTAGTTAACTATCTGACAAGGGTGAGACAGGCATTATTATAAAGTTAACTTAACCTATTAACATTGTCGTCACATTAAAACTCCTTTTACAAAAATGCAGCTGTGCCAAATGAAGTTAATTCCTTTTGGTGCAGAACTCAAGAGATTCAGAAGTCCACCATTCAGTTTGCTGCTCTATTTGTTTTTGTATTTAATAGATCATACAGACCAGACCACAGCATACAGTAAGCTCACACTACACAAGTTACAACATATTGCATCATAAAAGTACCACTCTACCAAAGCACTTACTGTATATGTTTGCCTGTAAAACATTACAACTGTATAATATATATACATAAGTAATGCAATGTGAGCTGTGCTAAAGAGTTTGACTACATGATGTCTAATTATTTGGTTGGTCCACAAATCTGATGGCACAAGAGTTTGTTTGTTTTTGTTTACCTTAAAAGGTTCAGCATTAGTATTGAACAAGAAAGGCATATTTATAGAGACAGACATATGAAATACATGTCATATCTGTATCCATATTTAGTGTTGCATATGCAGATACATGTGGTAGTCAGTAATACACATGAGCACAGCTTTCATTGGGTGAAACCAAGCACAGCTATGTTGTTTGAGTATTGTAAAGTAAACATTAAATCTTCATGTTCAGTTTTCAACTTGTTACATAATCTCAAAAGACATTGGAATTAAGGAACATCCAGAGTTTGGCTTTAAAAATGAGAAAAGTGAAAGTTGCCATGTTTGTTATGTATAATATACAGTAGTTGTAAGGATATATTAATCAATCCATTCTCAAAGACTCACTGTGTTCACTCCGGTTCAATCCCCATGACTCATATTTTACAGTAATATCCAAGTGCAACATGAAATTCAAGCACACTGTACACTTAAGTTTAAGTCTGAATCCATAGAGATGTCAAACTGCTGCCAGCCATTTTCCTCTTGCCTAGAAACTAGAAAGGAGGAGTGACATTAAAGATCTGTTGACCCTCTCTGAAGATCTTATGACTTAGTTGAAAGTATTATGCTACTGTACTTCTTCAATGTAGCCCCATTAAAATGTCTTCCATCTTGTTTTGAAAAAAACTAAACAGTGAGGCCTAACTACAGAACACAGATTGCTCAATATCAGAAAATATCTAAAGCTATCAAAGTACTTGGTTGGTACTTGATTGGTTCATGCAAAAACAACTGAAAGGCAGATACATAATGGCTAAAGGCCACACATTTATCCGTTCGATGTACTGGTTAACTTCATTTAATCTCTTGGAACTCTCATTCATATACTTAGCACACTTATAAAGCACAAAGTCAAGTACAAAACATAAAACTACTGAAAGCTACAACATTTATAATAAAATACTGATTCCCTTTTTGTTTCATACTTTAAATTTGTAGGTTAGTGCTTTTCTGACATTTAGTTAATTGTGCTGTTTAACTTCTTAGATAACATGTATATTATACATCAATGCTGTTATGGAGCAGGACAAAGCACAGAGGTTAAACAAGTAATATCCAACATGTGTTTCATTTTTAAAGAGGGAAAACAGTCTCTTAAAGGCATTTCAACATTCCCGTGTCCACTCTAATAGTCCTTGTCGAGGCCTTTTTTGAATATCCATAGGTTTTATTTTTTGTACAGTCTGCTTCTTTGTGAGTACCTCCTCCTTGGATTTTTTTTGTATGAAGGTCTGGAATTGTGGTTGAGGCCATGCAGTCTTTTCATGCATACTGAATGGACAGAGAGGCATTGTTGATTGGCTTTTCATGTGCTTAAAGAAAGAGAGGGGGAGGGTTGCGTCCTTGATTTGGCACCATAGTCCATTTGGTGTTATAGCATGACAACTACACAATGTGAGGAACAAGGTTCAGACTGAGCAGGGTGGCCGTGGGGCTGGGGTTATGGGCAGGGGTTTCAGATTTCCTCAGTGAAGCTCTCCTTTCAGCGTGTGGAGCTGCTGCTGCTGCTGGTGGATGCCTGCCAAGGAGACGAGACAATTAGATAAATCTGGGAAAGGACCGCAACACTGACAGCCGTGTGACTGGCCAAACTGACATATCTCATGCAGCCGACGTCTGTCACTCAGACAGGGGCTTCAGGCAGAAGACAGAGTGGGTGGAGGGGTAGGGCAGATCCTTGAACATGTAGTGGTGAGGTGGCAGGTCTATCAATAAATACCATGCTCCAAGATTATGTGAAGGAGAGTGGTTGCTAGGTAACTGGGTGGCTGGTATCACTTTGCGCCACTCCTGCACAAAGAATTAGGTCACAATTATCACTACAGCAGACAGAAAATCCAAGTGTTATTCTGGGTCTGTGTGAAGTCAGTAACACTACAATTGCAATTTTTACCATCCCAATCATACGGAAACAGCACAGTCTAGTCCCACTTATACACATTCAAAAACAGGATACACTCTATTAGTGATGGGTCAGCAGGGGATGAACACAAATTAATCTTCACATGCACAGGGTCCTTTTGAGAACATAGTGATTCAATCACAGACATATCAATTGTTTTCTTGATGTGTATATTAGCAGCAAATGCCAAATTGTGAATAAAGCAAAGCCAGCACATGGCAACATTGTTAGTTAAAGTGTTTGTTTAGAACTGTGATCAATGACCTTCAGGTATGTTGATGCTATTATTTTGTAATTAAAGATTAATACGCTATGAGCCAGGGAGACAGATGCGTCGCTCAGGGACTGGCTATACTTGACTCTCACTTTGTTCACCAAAAGTATTGACCAGGAGAGGAATACTGTTTTAATACTACTTCATCTGGAACACCACTTTCATTTGTCTACAAAGCTGACCATAGATTGTCAGACTCAGTATATTATACATTATGATTTTTTGACCAAATTAATTTGTCCCCTGAATTCAATCAAAAATATTAGGCCTTACAAACTGTACAAAAATACTTTGGGGAGGAGACATAATCCTGAAATACTGACAAACCAAACACAAAAAACAATTCAAACACTAAGGGAATCATAATTCATAAAAGGGAATCTGGGGGCGGGGGAGTGAGACTCCTGCATACCTCTAGCTGCAGAGTGGACTTCCCTCATTTAGGGTACTTTAGAATGGGGAGAAAAAAAACAAGCAATTCAATGGTCAGGTCACTGCAAGCACAAAAAAGAGGATTATTTGTGAATGTATCCTATGATCACAGAGTTGGTGTCGCGGCACTATGAATGAATGTTAACAGACTAAGCATGGTAAGTGTGACCCTGTATAACAGATACTGCAGCTGGTTACAATCCATTCTATAAAAACACAGGGTTAAAACACAGTCTTACATTTAGCTACATTTAGCTGTTATTCTTCCAGCAGAATACTTACCATGACAGGCAGACAGACAGACAGACAGACAGACAGATACTCTGTGCTGAATCTTTTAACTATTGACAGTGACAGGAGATCTGCACCACATAGGTACCAGAGCTCATGCGTGCTAAAATGTATGAAAAGAAAAGGGTTAGATTATTTGCAGTAGTATCAAAGAATCTTTACTCACATACCTTCATTGTTTGAATACAGTCTTATGTGAGCTCTATGTGTGTAATGTTTATTTTCTGCTTTAGACTTTAGACCGAAGTTGCTAAAAAGTGTCTCTGAAGGACTGACAATTGAAAAGCATTTTTAGCAAGTGCTGCCCTGTAAAACAACAACAAAACATTAAATACAAACAACTGCAGGATATTTTATGAAGAAGAGGTGTCATATTCAGTCTTTTCTTTAGGTTGGTTACTATTAAATGTTATATTAGTTATTTCACTGGTGATTCTTTGGGATCTATTTAAATCATAAATTGAATGTCTTATTTTTACTTCCATTTTCTGATGAATATTTTTTTAAATGGTCAGCAAAGATTTGGCTTTTACACAGTTTCTTAATGTTACACATGAAATTGGGAGTTGGTCTCTTCTGTTTTAGTAGATGCATGTTGAATAAAAAAGAAAGTATTATATAGAAAGTTTGGTTGATGTGGAATTTGGTGGTAACCGATGTGTGAAAACATAACACACAAACGCACAAAAATTTAAACCAGTAAGTATCCTTAGTGCAAAATGTAAACACAGACAACATCAGAATTACAGTAAAAAGTACCTGTGTGGTTCTACACTGTTCATCAACCTAACTTTTACACTGAGGATTGTATTGTTGTGTATCTAGTAAATTTAGAATTTGGTTTGTCATTGTTTAACCTAAAAAATGTATTATCACTTTGACATGCCTCAGACAATATTTACTGCAAAAAAGAAACATTGCCAACACACCAGTAATTAAATATTGCTGCTTTGACAATAGGCTAGATATTTATTTTCCACAAACTAAATTTTATTTAAACTGTGGTAAAGTAGAGCAGTTATTTGTACCTGCAGGGTAGAAGCTGCAGAGTCACTAGTGTCTGTCAGTCCTGTGCCTCTCGGTAAACTGGACACGATGTATCTGGAGCCCTTTGGCACAGGCTGTCTGACCACCAGCTTTCCTTTCCTGGTCTCCGCTAGAAACAGACTGTACCAGTAGGCATCGT